>VYZR01005922.1:3867-14161 GCA_013400675.1 Oxylabes madagascariensis
CTGAAGACTTTCAGGCTTTGCTCATATTCCAAAAGATAACATTTCTTGAACGTGGAGTTATTATTATTCTTTCCCAGCTCTCCAAAAATATGTTTTGAACTTTGAAAGTGGTCAAGTAGATCCTCTTGTCCAAAATGTTCTTTTACTACTGTTCAAGGGCAAAAGTGAAAATCTGTCTCTAAGGCTCCTACCTGTGATACTTGCAAGATATATATTATTTACAGAATTAACTTGATAGCCCCCCTTCCCCCCCTGCCCCCCTTTCCCCTTTGGTCATCAGGGCACATAGTGTGACACAGACAAAAGCAAAAGGGCAAGATGCAGTCTGCTCTAGAACATTCTGATTTTCTCAGCACATGGGAAAATCTTGCAGGGTCATATTCAGACTGAAGTTGGAGAGCAGAGGGTCATAAGCAGCCCTTTCCATAAGTGATGTTTTTCAATAATTCTTTGAAAGCATCCCAAGATCTGTGGGAATACAGGCTTGTTTTGTTTGGGAAGATATTTACAGAAAGTGAAGCTAGAAGAGAATGAGCATCAGACATGAAGTCCAAAAATTTAACTGATTAATTCCAGAACTATTAGAAAATAATTCCCTCTCACTCCAAATTGATTTTATATATCTCTTTGTCTAGACTACTCAAAGAGGCAGGCTGAGTTTGACCTGCACTCTTTCTGTGGCATTGACTGTATGTTTCAGTTTCACAGATTTAACTCATTAACTCCGCTATTGCCTGAGCAGCCCCACAGAGCAGCTCTCAGTAGGAGGAATAACATCTATATAGGCCGGGGCAACTCAAGATCAGGTAAAAAAATTGTTTCAATCAGTCCANGCAGGCTGAGTTTGACCTGCATTCTTTCTGTGGCATTGACTGTATGTTTCAGTTTCACAGATTTAACTCATTAACTCCGCTATTGCCTGAGCAGCCCCACAGAGCAGCTCTCAGTAGGAGGAATAACATCTATATAGGCCGGGGCAACTCAAGATCAGGTAAAAAAATTGTTTCAATCAGTCCACCATGTTGAGGACCTCATTTTACTCAGGCAGGAGTTCCTGTACCTGTTTGCACTGGGTAGCGCATTGCTTCTGTCCATCAGCCATCCCACTCTTTGCCACCGTGAGCTTTGTCGATCTGCTTAGATTCACTAGAGAGTGTCATTTCCAAAACTGAAACATCAACTTCTCAACGAGACTGCCTCAAGCACTGTGCAAAAGAGATATGGTATCATTCATACAAACAAATCAGAGGGGTTTTCCCTCCTGCCATTTTCTCCTGCATATAAAGCAGAGGCCTATTTATCATTTCCTGTAATTCTGGCAGCTCTTGACTTAGAGCAAAATAATTTACACTAATAAAGAAAGAAAGCAAGGCTTTCTCTCTAAATATAGCACAGACTTTTTCCTGACTGGTTCAAATTCAGGCACAAGCACTACAATGTTGTCACTGAGTGTTAATGTAACTATTACCAAGACCAACGAATAAAAAGAGTGCAGAAGATGCAGAGAGAGCAGAGTCTTCCTACGCTTTGCAGTTTGATGTCAAGATCATGCAGCATGTGACTTAGAGTAAGCACATTTCCTGCAGCCTCTAAAGATGCTCAGCAGGTCTGCAGCAGGTCGGCAGCAGGTGTCAACATGTCAAATAAAAACGTGCAAGTATTTGAAACAATTTGTATATTTTACATGTTAATTTAGTCTGGGTGACTTTAATGCCATCTGTTCCTTCAGACATTCCCTCAGCAAGCTCTCCCAACCCATCCTTCAGGTGAGTATTCCTAGGGGTGAGATCTAAATTCACAGTCCCAAATGCGTAATTCCCACTTGTGTGCTGGGGCAGCCCACAAAGCCCCTGATGACCGTGGGAGCTGCACTGGCACATGGAACTGAAACTGTTGCTTCATTTCACCAAGAAAACAAACGAGTAGATCTTTATTCAGGACAATAAAACCTTTGGGTTGCTATTGATCTGGGCTGCCTCCAGCCAACTACAAAAAGATGAATGATGCTGTCTTGCAGTACTTAGCTACTGAAACCTTCCAGCTCTGGATTGAAATATGATTGTCTTTAATGACCATACTGTTAGAACTTGTTCACCCTGCCACAATTAATGCAATGAGAATGCATCTGTACAGCAAATTGTTTGATCGTTATTTCATTTTAAATGGGGGGTATAAAATTACTGCAGTGCATACACTCCCTTTTTTTTTTAATTGAAGAACTCATTGTTCTCCATGAGATTAACTATGACACTCCCATATTTTGTCAACTTTTTCCTCTCCAATTGGAAAGTGGTGTTTTCTGTAACTGTTAAGAATTCTATTAATCTACATTGAGCATTTAGTTTCAAAGGAATAATAACAGCTTGGGTAAATGTCTGATATCTGTCTGCACTAATAAATCCCATGTCTGATGTTATTTTAGCCAAAAAGTATTCTCTTTCTAATATAAGGAGTTCACTTCACACAAAGATTTCCCTCAAATTTTAAAATTTAAGGTAAAATGTGGGATTATCTATTTTGACCTTGTTTGGAGGGGATTTTTTGTGCCATGTATTGTTTGTTTCCAAACAAATCAGAAATATGAATTTTTGGACACGATTATCTGTTTAGTCCAAAGCTATACTATACAATAAATATTTTTCTGCTTTTGAAGATTTCAATAGCTTTTGAAATTAGCTCAGTCATCCTTCCCACATAAGTTTGGAAAGAAAAAATCAAAACAGAAATAAATACAAAGTAAAGCTCTCAATTTAAGGAGAAAAAAAAAGTGGAAAACATGCTTGTTACAGAGGTTACATTTGAGACTATGATGGTCTGATTGTCTGTAAGTGGTAGGTATGCCTTTTCTCATTCAGATTGGTATAAATGAAAGGTAATCACTGTGTAAACAAGGATATTCTAGAGAAGAATAAAGTTCAATTATGATATTAGCCAATTTTATGTTATACATATATATCTATATATATGTCTATAAATATATTTATATAGTTGTGGTTGTCATTTTGCTGAAAAACATTCATGGAGGTTATTTTCATTTTATCCCACCACAGAGGCAATGTAATGATTCTGTGGGGTATCATTTGAAAATATGCTGTGGTTTAGTGCTGAGTTCACTTATTTTTTGTTTAAATTCCCTTTTCATTTTTTCACTATGTAGTTATACATATATTTGAACTACAGAATAGTTTCGTTACGGTGGCTTCTATACTCAGGGAAAACAAGGATAAATAAAGCTCTAAATAAAATAAAACCATATGCCAAGCATGAATGCTTTGAACCTTTGCAACAACAGAGGAAGTTAAATGTGAATTCTTTCCTGTGAAAACATTTGGGGAAAGTATGAAATCTGGGAACTGGCTGGGTTCTGCACCCTATTTATTTACCAGAGCAAACACATAATTGCACCAGGTTACGCAATGCACTGTCGTGTGTTACCTGTGGGCCCCTTCACAGAGAAGATTTTCAAGAAGGAAGTAATAAAAAAAAATAAAAAAAATCTACAATTCACACATGAAATCATGCTTTTCTTATGAAAACTAAAGTTTGCCCCACAGTTTTGGTGAAGAGCAACTGTTGTCACTGGGACTGGAAGATCATAGCGGGATCTTGACTGCAGCCTTAGAGAAAACAGGGAGGTGTTTGGGGGAATAATCTGAGGCAGGCCAGCCACAGGTGTGGTGCCTGGCCAGAGCCAGGAAAGGCCCTGGAGAGGGAGACTGAGAGAAAAACCTGGGTTTGGACAAGGTGCTTGCAGGACAGACTGAGACCTGTCAGGATGGGTCCAGACCTGCAGGTCAAAAGAGGAGGGCCAGTTTAGGGGCCAGGTGAAGGGTTGGAGTCAACAAGAGGTGAAACAAAGGAAGATAAACAGGGACAGAAGAAAAGACCCATTTTAGAAAGAGTAGGGATTACTCTGTGTGCCAGTCAATGCACCCCAAGTGGGGCAGATCCAGATCCTGGATTCACACTGGGGGTCTCAAGCAGAATTTGAGTGGTGAATGCAGCACTGAGCCACCAAATACGAGTGCACAGCTGCTGCAGAGGCCTGCAGACACATAAACACCAGAGATGCTTTCCTCTTTCGCCACAGCTCCCTGGGGCCAGGGTTCACATCTCAGCACATCACCAGGACGGGCCTGTTTCTGACAGGGCTGAGCAGCTGGGAGCTGGGGATACAGGCATTCCTCTTCCTAAATCCCCGACGGGCCATGGTTGGAGAGGCATTTGCAAAGCACGCTGAACGCACTCGTGACTGACACGTCCCCGTGAACATTGCCACGGCGGAGGGGCCCCTTGGCAGCGCTCTCCTGCTCGCTGACCAGGCTAAAGCACTTACCCGAGCCGCAGAAAAGCACCTCTGTTTCCCCAGCAGTTATCTTCAGGATCTGGGAACCCAGCCTAGAGCTACACTTACCTTTCCTAGTCAGGCCAGCAGGAAAACTGTGTTTGCTGGAAAAGGTGCTGGAATTAAGTTTGCATCCAGTTTGTAGGACTATGTGCGCCCTGCCTGGACCCACGTACTCCTACACAGTGACCCACAGTGTGTGGTACAGATCTGGACATTTACATCGCGGTGGAGACAGGGTGGAGGATGCTCTTGTGAAATAGAGGGTGAACCAGCCCAGCAGCATGGCCTGCAAGCACTACTGCGAGGTCATCTTCTCTGCAGTCTGCCGCTGTTGAGCACGAAATGACAACACAGACTCTTGATCAGAAGGCTAGAAAAGGTGAAAACTTTGCTTTTGAGATGTGACTCTCTTATATAGTAATTTACACAGACTATTGTGATTGGTGAAACAAAGGCAAAACTCTTCAATCACATTGGTTAAAACAGATGTTCATCAAGAAACCTCTCCTGTGAGAAAGAATGGATAAACACAGGTACAGTTACAAAATCATTTCTCTTGTTTACAGAAAGTTTCCTGGGAAATGAATTTCCCAAAAACCAAAACATTAAACCAGGGCTACAGCAGTCTGCCAGGGTTCTGCTGGCCCCCACACACAGCCAGGGCCCCCCCACCCCTGTGCAGGTGCCAGGGTTCTGGAAGATAGATTAACATAAAAAAGGAGACCTTTAGTGAGTCAGAGCAAAGTTGTGTTGGCAGGGGCAGACCTTGGCAGCAAAGGCAAAGGTGCGGTTGTGTGCCCAACCTGCTGTTCTCTCCCATGCAAGCCAGTTCCTACCCTCGTGTATTTTTGCAGTAAAAACTCCAAATAAATCTGACCGGCACTTTGCACAGGGTTGATTTATAGCTTCAGCCTTTAAGACTAATTTGCTTTTTTTATTGCTTTTACATTGATTTTACTCCCTTCAGCGGCATGCCATAAATGAGACCATCCTAATATTTATTACACCCACATATCTTTGTTATACATCAATGCATGGCTACAGGCAACAGAACACTATGGAAAAGAAATAGTGTGAGAACCACTGTCTGTACAATCACTGCAATAGCTGCTTGATTATGTTATAAAGTACGTGCTTTACTTCACAATAAATGCAGTCTGAATTTCAACATGTGTTGTCATCTTTAACAACATGTATCCTCAGGTTGATTCCTCCAGCTCTGAACTTCTGTACATGTCTTTGATCAGGCTTTTCTTCATGGCCAGAATCCTCTCCATGTGCCATGTGCCTGCAGATATGGCCCCAGGCATTGCTGGAACCCATAATCTGGGGTGCCTGCCCCAGCGTGCTTGGGGTTGAACAGTGCCAGTCGTAGTTCCCTGGGAGACATGGCTGTGGTGGAGGAAGGCTGGCACCTGGGCACCACTCAGCCTGTGCTCACTGTCATGACTATCTTTGAGATAGTACTTTTCCACTATAAAATCATTTCCCTACTTCCTCTCAACTCACATATTGGACCATACAAAATGGAACACCTTCTTTTTGACAAGCACTTTAATAAGTTAGTAATTTATTTCCTTGTACTTCTATCAGCCTTTCTGTCTTGAGATAACAGTGAACAAAGAAAGAAATTTTTTATCCCTTTTAAAAGCTGTTAATTATGCTTAAGCTACTCTTCCCCTGATAGTGATATACAAGTGGGAGGTAAAAGGATGAAAAAGACATTGAGATGGACTTAAACAGTAGTTTGCCATTTTATTTGCGAAAGGGAGAAAACACAAAAATCTCTGTGAAACTTTCCTCAAACTAAATTTATGTATTTATATTAGAAATTACCACTTGGACCATGCTGGGAAATCAGGAGATCTGGCCCATGGACAGCTGACAGAGTTTGCATCTCTGCTATAACCTTTGGACAGAAACATTTTATTTTTACCCTAATAATCCTTGAAATCTCACTACATTTGGTTTTAATTTCAGCAAAATTCAGGAGTCTCTCCATTGCCACCCAGCACAGTGGGTACAGGAACAATCCAGATTTAAAGATGAGAGGTGATTACAACACAACTGTAAGAGCAGAAAGTTCTGGTGAGAACAATGTATACAATCCATCAACCCTCCAACGGTAGCCTCAGGCCACCTTACAGGTCTTCAGACAAAGCAGGTCTCTGGTACAACTCTGATGGCCCCAGTGTCCCTATGTGAAAAGCTACTCAACAGACTTCTCAGTTCTAATTAAATTTGAGGTACCACCTCTATCTTGATACTACCCCTCATATCTCTCTGTACATTCAGCGTCCTCAAAAAATAACCTAAGCCGTAAACATTGTGATCCTTCTCAATATAAAACCTAGTTCTGTTGTTGCTGTTGCAATCCCACAGAATCAGCACCCATCACACACCCTTGACATCATTCCCCTCTAATTCCTTTTATTTATTCACCTATATCTCCATTTACTACTTCTGTGTGTGTCTTGGCATCAGACAGTACACACAATAGAAAAAAGAAAAGACTCTGGAATTCCATTCTCTTTTATTTATTCAATAAGTTTCAGAAAGGGAAATATTTTTATAGGTAGGAAACCTTCCTTAAGGAAAAGTAAAATGAATAAAGATTCAGTTAGCAAGTAAGAAATCAGGACCTGTTACAATAAGCTATAAAAACCAACAACTTCTGGGGTGGTGTAACACATTTTTATTGTATTTACTATGGTATAACACATAACTCTTTTAATACCATAGGAGTGACTCAAATTAAACTGAGCGGAGAGTCCACCTATGCTTTTTAAGGGTCTTTGAAAAGGTACATAAAAGCCTAACTGTATGAGATGTCTGTAATCCATTGACAAAACAAAAATACAGCGAAAGTGTGTGCCTGTGAGAAACACTGTATACGCTCTGCAAGCAGCTTCCAAACCACAATATCTTAGCAGCTTTCAGTTTCCAAAACAAAAAGCAATAAACTATATAATGCACTGTTACACTGCCAAAATAGTTTAAACCATGGTTTATGGTTAGATAAGCACAAATACAGCCAAAATCAATAAGGTTTGTGACTTTTTCTCTGTGTGTGTATACTTTAAAACAAGCATATGCATTTTTGTCTTATCCAAGAGAAATTGTTGGTGTATTCTAGTGCACCACGAGTAGGGTTTACAGCCAAAAATTAGTCCATTGTATTGCAACTAAACTCGTTCTGTTTTGGCTATTAGGTTTTGTTTTGTGGTTTTTTTTCATCTCAAGAAAAATAATAGGGCTAGCCAGTTTCTCATTTGAGGCATGTCAAAGACTTATTAGTTGGTTTGAAAGTAAATGGAAAGAGAGAGGTGTCAGTTCAGTTTGAAACATAATCTGGTGAGAGTGTATGTTAACCATTCTGGGGGTTGCCAAGGGTGACCTAAATATGTGTCTAAAACACTGGTTGTGCCTATTGGTTCCTTCAATCAGTAACACGGACCAGACTAGATCGTAAGGTGCTACTGCTAGCAGATCCTTCTCATCTGGACCAGAGCTCCAAGTTAATGCTCTATAATTATTAGTTACAGCTAAAAAAAGTCTTCCTTTTTATGGGAGAGTGTGGGCTGAATAATACCGTAAGTTTACATGTGGCATCCTAGTGAACCTAAGCACTAAATTTAATGCAGTAAGCAATCCATTGCACAGCTTGCCCACCTCAAAAATTTTTATACTAAGTGGTTGTGGGAAGACTCATCTCACACTCCAGCCTCCAATCACCAAATTTATTCTCCCATGGAAGTAATTTTATCTCTCTACTTTAGATCCCCATATTTAACTGGGATGTTGCCTGACCTTGAACTTCCCTAAGCACTGTCTCTTCTTGGCTATCCAGAATTCAGAGGAATAACTGGAAAAACACCTTTGTTCTTTTAGTCTTGTCCATCCATGTGCAGTGATAGCAATGATCAGGTTCTGGACCTTGCATCTCCCACTGCCCTGGCCAGCACAGTTTAGGAGAATGGTGTTTTAGAGCTTTGAATGGTACCACAAACTGCTGTGCAGAAAGGTGTTGCGGTAACATTCCAGATAGAAACAATGCAGATTGATTTTCTAAAACTGGCTAAAATTGATATTAAGAAACACCTTCTTTTTTTTTGAAATACCCAAGATACAGGATTGCACAGTGCCATGTTTTCAGCTGAAAGCAACACTTCAAGGGGAAGCTTGAGGATTCACAAGGGCGTGTGAAACGAAAAAGGAAAATTGGAGGCCTTTCTATTATACATTACCTCAGCTTTAAACTACTAATTTTCTCATTTCCATCTCATCCTGAGGTTTTGTTGAGGCAGTTCTTGGTGGATGGGAGAAATATCAGTAACATGTTCTAAGAACTGATGCTATTACACCATTGCTGAGGTGGCAGAAGCTGACATGTTCACCCACTGACCATTACCTTGAGGTTTCATCTACTTTGTTGTCCTTGTTCTGCTCATATCTGTGATTTATTTAGACAGTGTGATGTAAAACAAGAAAATTTGCCCTGGCACAGAACATTTCTTCACATTGCCATGCCTGGAATTTTTGTTAATGGGTCCAGAAAGGCAGTGCTACATGCAGGTCGTGCACTTCTCGTGTTCTGGCCTACAGCAGGGGTCTCAGGTCAAAACTTTAACCAATAGTTAGCACTACAATCTGTAAGGAGGCAACAAATCTGTAACAAAACATCTTTTAGTCATAATATAAATAAGCTTTAGGAGCTTTAGGTGTCTACATTCCACTTCAAGCTGGGTCTTTAATTCCCCTAAGTTCTTCAAAAATCCTAGGCTTTGTTCATGCAATAATCAACATCATCGCTGTCCTTCAAAAATTTGCAACTAACTCAGCCACTCAATTCTGGAATTAGCTCTCAATAATGCAAATGAAGACTGTAGAGAACCTGATCAAATTTGAGTCTGAGCCATGTGTAAATTCACAAATGATCTTTAATTGTTTATCAGAAGACTGTTCCTGGATTTCTTAGGAATGGTATCCAGTTATTAGCAGTAAGCATTAATTTCCCACAAAAATTGTATGAGTTTAAAAGCCAAAATGTTGGTTTCTAAGAAAAAGAGCAATGTGGTTCCAATAAATTTTATGTTCTTTAAAATTGATTGATCTCAGACTTGATATTGCAAGTCCTAGAAATAACTACACATTTGAAGCTCTTTCTTCAACTATTAAAGCATGGAAAAATTCAAGTACACTAATACATTTGTATTTATTTAATTCTTCTGTTTTCTAAAAAAAAATAAATGGTATTTATGGGCCCAAAGAAATCAGTATGTATTGGGTACCTACATTAAAGTTCTCTAAATTAAGATGTTATGAATTCCTAATGCAGACAAAAAGGTGTAAATATTGACAGTTACCAGCTGGACAAGCTGAGACCTAGCCTTCCTTTATTTTACAGTAGAACCTGTAAATATACACTCACAATATGGAGCCCTATGCAGGAGTACAGAAAGTAATAATTTACACAGTCTAGCAATCCAGTTCTCTTCTTCCAGGCAAATCCATAAGCTTCTTTGGAAAACACATGGGAAATTGTCCAAAGCTAGTTGCTGATTGCATTTAGAGTGGAATTCTAAATTCTGTAGTCTTTTGACTTTTGTAGTCGTTTTGCACAGTCACAGGGTTTTGGTGTGTGACACCTTTTGCACTGTCTACTTACCATATGTCAAGTGTTTGATCGATATGAAAAAGCAAAATTTCTCATATCTTTGACAAACTAGGCAGATTTTGTTATTTTGGAACTATTCATGTAAGAGAAATAGTATAAACACAAAGGTTGGAGAACAAAAAAATAAAAATATCTGAAAAAAAAATCTGCTCTTTGTACAGACTTCCATATGATGACACTTCAAAGCAAAAAGACAAACCAGTCAGTGATCACAACAGGTTTAACATTGCTTTTTATGGCCTGGAAGAGGGTGATGCTGATCTGTTGAA
>VYZR01005979.1:0-15201 GCA_013400675.1 Oxylabes madagascariensis
AAAACAAAACAAAAAAAATCAATTGTAGAACACAAAGCCCATACAATTAACTCAGCCTCTGCCCTGTCCCCAGGAAAACCAAACGAAAACCCCAAATGATAAAAACTTTTTGAATTAGAAGCTGATGCAAATAATTTATCACAGTCCTCTTAGTACCCCCAGCCCTCACGCTGAGGGTTGGTTTGCCTACAGCAAGGTCTGTAGCTTGACCAGTTTGGGACTTGGCACATTGTCTGGTCCCTGAACAGCAGCACAAGGTCACCACTGCCCGGGCCCGCCTGCACTACTGACATAAATATGTTCATCCAGTAACCCCCGAGTCACTTCAGCCATCACTCTTATCTGCTCCTCTAGCAAAAGCACTGCCAGCCAAATCTCCTTGCTGCATGAATTACGAGCATCAAACAGAAACAAGCTGTTTCCCAGCAGCTTTCACACATTTCTCCCCCAACAAAGAGTTTTGGCCAAGCTCTAGCTCACTGACTAGGAATCAAGAAATATTATCTTGGGGCAAGTGTTCCTTGTTCCTCCTGAAACTTTCTTTTTACTCACTGACACTGAATTTGATCCCTGCATTTAGCACAAAGCCTTTTCTTTGCATGTCTGCAATGTTTCAAGCTATCTGGGCTTTGCTTTCAAATACTGTCTGTGCAGTCCTGAGGCTTGTGCCAAACAGGAACCCTCCATCCTCTGGGTGAGGATGCAGTTTTTCTACCATCAAACGTGCAGATGGACTCTGACTTCTGGAACAAAACTGGAATATGTATGACACTGGTGAGATGAAGTTACTTTCCTCCTGATGAAAGCATTTGAACAGTTTTTCAGAAGGAGAATATTTTCAAGTCTTGGTACTACAACCAATCCTACAAATAACATTAGGAAGTTGTTCTCTTCTTCCTCAGCCCTCTAGACATATCCCTCTACCATAATTCCTGGGAGTTTGAATACTTGTATTCCACATGCTCAGGGTGTTTTCTGAATATCCTCCCACTGTTACCAAGAGCCTGTGGCTTTTTAGAAAGAAAACACCTAGCTGCAGCAATTGCTCTGGCTGCCTTTCACCCAGATATTCCAGGTGGCATTTACTACTCAACATAACTTGATGTCAAACTTTTAAGTTTTATATAGCCTTTAGAAAAACTGGCTTTGGCAATTATCACTTCATAAGGGCCAGTGGGAGTTTGAAGACTAAAATACAGAAGTAATAAAATTGCAGCTTCCCACACTACACAGGGAAATAAATTCTTAGTAGAAAAGATACGAGCTAGATGGGAGCTAAGGAACAACAAATTAATTGTCTATTTAGCACAGCTTTTATTGTTATAGCTTCATTTCAAGCCCGGTTTTATGCTGCAATCTAACAGTTCTTGACTGCATACCCAGTGATCAAAGCCCCCCACAGAACTCATCAATCCCACCAGCAGGGAGCACAGCCCATCATTTTTTGTGTGTATATTTAGACAGGCAAACTCTAAATGTGGCTTGAGAAGGTGTTTTACCCAAACCAAGTCACCCAAGCCATGCTAAACATTAAATGCCAAATAGGAATTTGCTGTTAGAGAAAATGAAAAGTATTACCAGGGTAATACAGTAGCAACAGTCTACTTTGGAAAAACAAAACCAGAACAACCCACTGGGAGTACAGTTGTATGGAAGCCCCTCAGGGGAGCCTGCTGATGATCACACTCAACAGCAGAAGTGGCTACATATCAGAGACAAGTATAAAACAATTCTTACAAGTTCAATTAAACATTCAGGTGTCCTTTAGGAAGGGAGGCTCTTCACAGAAAAGAATAATTAAACTCTTGCTTCACTTGACCTTGGCTATCAAGATGCCTCCCTGCTGATAAAACCAAGGGCACACTCACACTTCCTTCTCCAGAACCCTGCAGATCAGTTTGATGTGTATCCACCTCAAGCCCTGAACTTGACTTCTCTCTCCTCCTCAAACAGAGTTTTGTTTTTGGGAGGAGCTCTCCCATGGGATGCCACTTGCTGTGGCTGTTTGTAGCAACCACCCTGGGGCAGAGCTCAGCACACAGAGTGCAGTGGTGCTACAGAGACCGCGAGCCAGGGAGAGGTGTCAGAACTCAGGGATCCATGAATGTGAGCTCTGACGAGTGTAAGAGCTGAGATTATCCTGGAATTAGCTTTCCGTAACTTGAAAGACTGGTTAAACAAGGCATCCATTAAATGCTCATATCAAATATACTCTGAGGACACAGATTACTCAAAAGTACTACGCACTTTTTTTTAAACCAGAAAAACAAAAAAAAAAGTCCTCAATTTCTCTGGCCAAAATTAAATGTAGAAGGTAATTTCTCACGCTAAGCAGCGCTCCAGACTTTAGATCTTGAAGATGGTGATATAAATTGGTGTTGGAATAGCATGCCATTTTTTCTCATAGCATTTTTCCTGAAATGCTGCCTCAATACCACTTGGCATACTTTCAATCACTACTCTAAAAATTAAGTGCCTTGTTCTCGTTTACGTTTCCAGCACAAGGAAGCCTTGATGTAATGTATGAGCAGGCATTAACTATTTATTCACTTTAAGTTGTCAAATGCAAAGGACACAAGGACCTATTGGCACTTTCTGACCATTTTTCCTCATCCATCAGGTCCCTGCAACTTCACAGATCTGTCAAGCCGCTACAGAGGGGCTGCAGTAAATCAGAACAAGCCCTTGTGCCTACACAAGCACTAATTATCTTGATTTTCCTCCCTTTTAGCATCAGCATGTCAGTGAAGTTTCTCACTGTTATGAAAGCAGTGGATGAAATGCACTCATTGCGGGATTTCATGCAAGATTAAAAATACAGATATTAATCTTTCAAAAGATTTGAAAAATAAGTCTCAGCTGCACAAGCTTCTGCTTTTAACGCCCCTTAATTATTTAGGCAATGTACTGGCAAAATACATCATGGGCTGCAGCATCCAGCACCAGCCAAAAGAGCACTGCAGCCCCAACTGCCCAAAGAAAGAGAGCAGGAGCTGTGATCAGTGCACATCTCAGGCCACCTCACCTGAATAGCAGACGGCTTTCCACAAAGAAACAACATTTTCAATGAAATAATCCAGAGGTCAAGTTGGCTTAAGCCAGTTAAATATTTAAGTGCAATCACAGCATCACTTTTGTGGAAGAAAAGAAGGACACTACCACACACTCAGCTTTTGATCCCCAGCTGAACTGGAAAAGTGTATCTTAACAGAGAGTTCTATCAGAGGAGACCCAGGGCCTCCTAAGTGCAGTGTTTGGGATGGCTCTACCTCATGTGCACAGATGTGGAGCTACAGAAAGTGAAACACCTCATTATTATGACGCCAGCAAGGATTCCAGTTAATTTTCCATGTAGCTCTGCTTACTTGATTAAAATAAAGGTTCATAACACCAGCCCATGGTACCTGTGCTATCCCTACAGAGTTTCTGGAGGGCCATGTGTGCCATCCTTCTCCCTGCCAGATACACTGGGAGGATCATGTCTAAACTGGAAACTGCCTCTGCAGGAATGGCAGCTGCCAGGACCTCTCTCTCCAGCCTGGCACCCTGCTACCTCAGCAGGGCTTCTCCCAAGCTGACAGGATCACAGCTCCTCGCTTCACGGCTGCAGTCTCACCAGTGGCTGCTGAGGCCACTGCTCCTCTCTAGCAAGAACTGCCACAGCTTTGCTGCTCCACTACATCTTATTTCAGGCTGCATTTGCATCCACAACGTTTGATCCTGCTGGGTCAGCAAGGACCTTTCTCAATCCCACCTTGAGCAGCCCACCCTTGTGGCTGCTCTGCGCACACAGCTGCTCCTCACCAGCTCAGAGGCACCTCTGCCTTCCCACCCTCCCCACGGTTTGGAAGTTTTCCCCTATTCCTCAAAAGCCTTTAGGAACCAGAGAGCAGCTTTGCTGTTGGCAAGGTACCAGGAAATTCCCAGTTTCAGAGGATTCCAGCAAACATCCCATTGCCCCTTGTACCCAGACAGAGCTGTGGGATCACCACAGCCTGGATCAATGGCATCCCTGGGCTGCTCCTAGCCAAGAACTGCACTTTACTAATCCCTGCTCTAATCCTTCCTTGAGCCTTGGCTCAGGGAAGTTTTGGTGTCACAGCCAGCACAACCACAGAAACTCTGCACGCTGTTACTACCCTCAGCATTGTCCTGAAGTATTGAGGAAGAAAACCCGTCCAAATGTCTACTCACTGATATGAGTGCTGAGTGATCATTAAAAAAATGAAGCTTTTTAAAAAAGAACAATTCATTTTAATCTTCTAAGCTCCAAGATTAAATTTCCTTTTTTAGCCTTAGTGTCAATTATGAGTATGAATAGCCCCATTCACTTCCAAAATCATCCCAAGTCCTGTACACACTTAATCTAAACAAAGGGAATGACAAATTATGTCAGTGTTATTCTGCAGCACTGAACTTCACGAAGTCCAAACCTTGAAATCCTTTACGAACTTAGAAAGTGGCTGACTAATCCTATAACCACAAAGACAAGTTATCTCACTGCTATTCTTTTTTCAGTAACTGCATTACAAAGCAAGCTAAAAGGTCAGCCTGTCTGGACAAGCAAGCAAAAAAAAACAAAAAGAGCAAAAAAGGAGTACCGTTTGCTTTTAAAAAGCACTTGCTTGCCAGAGGTTTGATTAAATAAAAACTGTGGGGTTTTTTATCTTCCCTAAGTGATTATGATTTAATTTTCTTAAGTAAGAGTACAAAAATACCTCTGAACATGCTAAAATAAATCATGTCATTAGGCCATGAGGATCTGGCTAGCTGCACAACTCAACTGTAAAGTACAGAGCTGACCAACATGGGGTTTTTCTCTCTTTTTTTTAAGAAAAGCAATCTGTCAGAAAATGCTGATTTCTTTTAAATCAAACAAAATTTTTTTACAAATCTGAAAAGTTTAATGAAGTTCTTCTAGGAAGGGGAAGAACTTATAGGAAGGGGACATATAGTACATATGTCCATAACAGAGCTTCCCTCCAGTTCCAGGTACCCTTCATCCCTCTCTCCTTTGCTTCTAAGGGCTCTACTTGCTGAAGGATTAACAATTAATTTCTTCACTCAGGATCACTTATCCTGAATAAAGCAGAACAACTGAAGAAGTATGAATACCTGAACTTAGAGTCATTCATTCATACAGTATTTCTCAGTATGAAACAGTAATGTAACTGAAGTGATACCCAATTCATTAACACAAAATCAGTACTTGAATTCAGCCTTTATTAATGATGTGGAGTAAGAAGCATCATTAACATATCTAAAGAGTTCACACACTCAAATCTGCAAGGCACAGTGAAGGCTTAAAACACACAGTTTCCGTTTCAAAGGCTTAGGACTACATCCTCCATGGCAAGTAGCCATTGGAGCTTTAAATAACTTGGGCCTATTTATCTTAAGAGTACTAAACTTTATTCAACAAACATTTTTGAGTCTTAGTCTCCCATTTTAGTTCCAGCTCCAGAACAGCTGCTGAAAGGGGTTTGTTTTCAGGAAGACCCCACACTGCCTACCCAAAAGTGAGGCTTATTATAAAACCTTGGTCCAACGCTGCTCTGGCTCCCCTGTTTCAGCCAGGGAAAGGAGGAAACAGCTGCAACTTGAAGGCAAAGAAGACAGGAGAGAGAACCACAAGCTTTCTGAGGAAAAACGGAATTACAGAGATTTCCAGAGCATTCTGGAAAAATTAACAGCTGCATCTCCATGTGGTTGTCTTTAAAACCAGGGGCATGTGTTTAATATTTTAAGAGGCAAATATTTTTTGGGACAGTCTCCAAGTGAACCATCTCCACAAAACCCATCTCGAATTAACCTGCACAATTCACTATGAAAGGTTTCCCCAGTTATTTACTATTACTTGGGTATCCATTTATAATGATCCTGCATGATGGCAGGACACAAACCAAGAAGAAATTAAACACTTCATTTCTGAATAATATTCCTTTCAGACTATATCAGTCTATATGCATTAAGCTGCGCTTTCTCCCTCTTCCTGAAGGTCAAAGCTTTGATTATGAATCATAAAATGGTTTGGGTTGGAAGGGACCTTAAAGATCATCCAGTGCCACTCCTGCCACGGCAGGGACACCTTCCACTGTTCCAGGTGCTCCAAGCCCTGTCCAGCCTGGCCTTGAACACTCCCAGGGATCCAGGGGCAGCCACAGCTTCTCTGGGCACCCTGTGCCAGGGCCTCAGCACCCTCACAGGGAAGGATTTCACCCCAATAGCTGATCCAAGACACCCAAAGGTTACACACACCAGCTATGCTGGCAATAAGCAACACCTCGGTGTTTCTGCAGGTTTTAAAGTAACACAGGAAGAGGCTGCACCAGGTCAAATGCACCAGGCCCAGCAGTCAGAGCTGAGGTAACTTTGCTCCTCTCACAGCTCATCATTTCAGGCACTTGTCCAGATGAGACCCTGCCCACTGGAAAGTGTTCACAGAGGCCTGATGGAGGCTTCATCCCCCTGCTTTTCCAGATGGCCCAGACTCCATCCCCCAAGAGGCAATCCAGGGCAGCTATAACAGACTCTCCATGCAAAGAGTCTCCAAAAGGAACTCTTTCTGCTACAGATGAGAAAAACCTGGACAAGCTTGTCTTTTTAAGCTACATTACCCTTCACAAACATTTGCACTGACAGATGAGCTGGAAGAAGATTTCAGAAGCATTTCAAATAGATCTCGTTTCAGCAGCAGTGTTCTTTCTTTAAGGGAGATGCCGTGCCAAGAACACATCCAGCCCTGAAAACAGATCTCAAGGCATAATAGGGCTCAAACATGTTTTCTAAAGAATTCAGTGTGGTCAGAGAGTATTTTTCCAGTATCATACCTTCAACTACCAATTCCTCTCCCCTTTCTCCCAAAGCAGAAATGCCTGTTGTAGCCTGACCTTAACCATGCAACAACAGTGGAACAAATCTAATAATCACAGACCCAGGATGAAGTTCTTTTAGTTACTTAGCTCATCTGCAAAACTTTCAGTCAATGTCTTAGCAGATTAAATCTACAGTAGGCAAGGGGCCTCCAATGTAGTCCAGGATGTTGAATTTACAAGTCTGAGTACTCTGGTAATGAAGTCGATTTCAGGTTACATTATTTCAGTCTCCATTAAGGGATATGACCTAAGCAACAAACTACAGCAACTCATTTTACTTCCCACTCACTGCAAGTTTCATCTAAAAGCCTCATGTCACAGAAGGCCTGCTATATACAAAAATATAGCAAAAAATGAAAATTTGACAGCGAGTTGTGGCAGTAAGTGCTTTGCAATCAATGTCAGTTTGCACCAAAGTGAAAGCAGGTGGTGAGCAATGACCCTGTTACCAAATGGAAGAGAGCAGGAATCTATTCTCTTCCCCAGCAGAGACAGGAGTCACATCTCTGAAGTACCTTTTTCAATTTTAAATATTGCTAACAAATTTTAAAACCAAATGTGGTATATTCTTCTTTTGTGTGGTTGTTGCTGTTGTTATAAAAGGAATTTGGAAATGTTTATAAAACCTACGTACAGAGAACTTGCTGTGAATCACACGGGTGGTTTGACACAGCCACGAATCCAATGAGGTTTGCAGTGAGGTTCAGAGTGTTTTCCTCATGCAAATGTTACAGAAGATTCAAGACTACTTAAACAATAAAAGAGACAAGCAAGCTGCTCCTGGGCTTATTTTTAAAAAGATTGTTTGACTACAAGGTGACAGAATGAACCATTTGTCCTTAATAAAGATGTCACACGTTAAAAGTATTTCCTGGGAAGAACATACTAAATATGCTGGAACGGTAATGCTTAAAAGAGAAATAAACAATTAACAGAGCTTTAAAAATTCTTGGCAGATGGCTGAAGACAAAAAAAAAAAAAGGAAATCCGTTCAAGGAATGTCAATGGTATGAATCAAGACAGGTGACATTTAAAACCAATGAATAAAACATCAGGAAAACCTGTCTCTTTTAATAAATCATACTTCACAGTGGAACTACATCTAGGTGTTACACTTTAAGATCCTCCTCAATAAGCAGGAGATACCATGGGGGTACAATTCAGGTTTGAAAGTTAATAGTTGTCTATCCTGGACTGACTTCTGTTGTCAGAAAAACAGTCCTTTTTATTTGAGTCGGTTTCCCTCCCTCTCACAAAAAAAATAAATTGTAGCCTTAATGCTCTCCTAGAGAAAGAAATCTTTATTTAGATTCAGGACAGCAGAAACAAGCATCTCAAGTTTTCTTGCTTTCCCACTAGGAATCTGTCCTACTTCCATAGGGCCTAGACAGAGATATCAATCAGCCATCCTAGATCTGGCTTTATCTCTCAAACTGATGAATGCCCTACCAAATAAGTTCACTTTACGTTCAAAGTAAGACTATTGGAAGAAATCAGTGCCTGAGAAGTAATTTTTATTCCAGTCACCACTGGGAAAAAAGAGAGTTCATGATAGATGAAGGGAAGAAACATTTGGACAGAGAAATCCCTGAAGATTCACTCAAAGTGTTTGGTTTAGTCTCCGAAAAACGTTATTGAAAAATGCTCTACTTTAACCAAACTTTTTTATTCTTCTACACAAAACTACACACATTCAGATGAATTTTTTGGACAATCAATCTTCATTCATCACACAAGGGTCAGAGAAACTGGCTCTCTTAGAAAATAAAGAATGTAATCTAAGTTTCATAATAATTTAATAGAAGCTGCAAGATTATTTGATTTTCAGTGATGCCCTTTAAATGACCTACAAATGTGCCCACTCTAATACAGCTTTTTTTCCTCCTGTCCAAGCAGTCAGAAACTTTCTAGTGTCTCAGCAACCAACTCAAATTACTACTTGAGTAATTTGGCTGGCAGAAAGGAGGAACAGAAAGATCAGTGCAGACCTGCATCTGACACCTTTACCAAGCCGCTTAAAAGGCAGAAGCAAAAAGAAGATAAACCTTAGAGGATCACAGCAAAGTCAGGAAACATTATAAAAAGATAAATTATAAAAAGTGACACACCAGCAGCTTTCCCATATAATGCAGGTATTCCTAGCATCTGCCTTAACCCTGAATCCTCAGCATGGCTTCTTCCTACTGCTAGCCAAGACCCAAAGACCAGTTCCAACAAAATAAGAGCCAATTATTCAGTCTGCCATCATCTTCAAAGCTGGCAACTGCACAGAAAATACTCTCAAGTTTTTAATCGATTGAACTTTTAAAAGGACAAAAGGTAGTAAAGCTATAAAGCATCAATATTAGATTGCTAACAAATGCTATCCAAATGGATGTTCAGAGAAACCAAAGACGTTGAATGTTCCAGGTACTGCAAGACAATGAGCTGTTCACAAGACAAATGGCACCTTCACAGACAGAATGCAATAAATTAGAGACTCTGGTCATTGTAAAGCAGCGTGTGTTTACTGTTATTGATAAGCAATAAATCACCTGCCCTCCAGCAGTTCCTCCCTATAAATCACTTCCAGTGCACGAAACAGATGGTTGCAGGATGCAGCCATTCTTCACCAGAGCTGGGAGAGGGAATGAGCTGTGCTGAGCCTCACCACATTAGTTGTTCCACAGGGTGCAGGGGAGCAGCAGGAGCGGCAATTCCCTGAGATTCCAGCTCTGGCTGGGGGTGCCAGGCTGAGCACACCTGGTGCTTAAGAGGGAACCCTCACTGCCCTTCCCTGGCCTGGATCCAGCCCACTGCCATCCCTCGGCGCTGGATCCCCCTGCCTGGACCACACCTGACAGACACAGGCAGACTCTGAGCTGCAGGCACTGCCAGGCTGCTGTCTACCCAGAAAATAGAGAATAAAATACATATAAAAAAGATACCGTGATCCGAGTGCTCTGACAGCCTCGCTCTGAAAGAATTCAGCTTTCTATACACTTTTCAGAGACTTCAATTTCTTTCTATCACACCAATACCTAACTTGTCTAACTGAACCGAAACAGATTCACATTCACGTTTTCACTGCAAACAAACAGCCTCTTGTTCAGGCTAAACAAGCTGAAGACACCATTGAACCAACACACTTTACTTTTTTGCTGGTAAAGATACCAGAAGTGGATTTACTTATTTATTTATTTTAAAAATCTCTTTCCAATGTAACATTCTAAACTACTAGGTAAAAGCACAGAAATGAGTATGCAAATAATAACAGAATATCCCAGGTGAGATCAGCATAATGAAACACTGTCTCCAGTAAACAGAAAATTTTATTTTTCTTTACTACTTGTAAAAAAGAAAAATCTAAGCAGTAGCTGTTCAATGCCCTGGCTAGAAGCTGCTTACAGACATACAGAGAAAATATCATAGTTTCCTACCAAATAATTATAAATGGACATCCAGTTATTCAGCTATTTGAAGGAGACTGCAGTTGTGATACCAACTCTTGCAATTTAAGATCTCCAAAAGATGCAAAACTACTTTTAGAAACTGGACTTAATTAAATTTTAAGAGTTTCCTTGATGTTTTGCTTCAACCACTTGCCAGAACATTGCTTTGTTTCTTATCTGAACAAACTACAATTCCAAGTGTGAAATAGGTTTCTGTTGCCCATTCCTTTGTCCCAGTGGCTTGGTGAGCCAGATCCAGCTCCTAGAGCTCCCAGCTCCAAGGAGCCCTGAGCTCAGGGCAGGCAAACAGAACCAGAGGCCACAGTAAGTGGTGTACAGACACTTTGGAAATGAAGATGCCTCATTTCAACACTGCTCTATTTTAAGGAGCACGTTCCACAGAGAAGTCACATATGGACAGCAAATTGTGGCCTGAGCACTTTGGAAGCAGCAGGTCAAACAACTGGAAAGAGACCCATAGGTGGGGGAAGAGCTGAGTGTGATCCCACAACTCCTGCAACTCAGTGAAGCTGAGCTGCCCATCCTTGACAGGCACATTGTGGAAACCAGAACTGCTGCTTGTCCATGGGGGCTCTGCCTGTGCAGCCCTGAAAGAAGTGGCAGCTGATGAGCTCTTGCATTCTTCCTCCCAATTAGAGGCAATTAACACCTCCTGTTCATCCTTCTTTATTTTGCCCTGGAAAAATTTCATAAGCCACAGCCCTATTGCTTGCAGGCCAGCCCTCCTCAGCAGCAGAGGAACAGATGACACCGTGCACTGAGAAGTGATGAAGTCTGTTTTGGAATCCAGGGAAATCACAGCAATCTTTCCTGTCCAAAGAAATTCCCATCAGCAGCCAGCGAGACACTGCTCAGAGGGAGCTGAAGAGATGAGCTGAGACAGAGAATGGCACTCACAGCATGGACACACAGAGCTGAACACACAGCTTCACTCCCAGCACACTGCAGGGTGCTGGCACTGTGACCAAAGGCCAGGCAACTGCCCCCTGCCACAGAAATCTGACAACCTGGCCATGTCCACTCCTTCCACTTCTGCAAAGCCTGACATTCTCAACCGTGTTAGTTTTATTTTTCTGAAGACAGAAGCTCTGCTCCAAAGTGTTTCTGCTTCAATGAGAGAACCTGTGAATGCAGATCCTCCTCATTAAGCCACGGAGAGAGCAGGACAGACCTGTATTAGGGCTGTTGATAATTGCAGGAATGGGAAAAGTCTGACTCATCAAGACCTTGCAGATGCAAGCAAATCAAACTTTTCCCAAAAGAAGCAGCGTACTTCTCAGGAAAGAGACATAAGCCTTGATTCTGGTTCTGTCTTCCTTCCCAGCGCTGAAGGAGCAGGATGGAGAGTGCAGAAAACGAGGAGGTCCTGCAGGGCAATGGCACTGCCTCCCTTCCACAGCCCAGCTCCCTCCTGCTGCTGTGCCAGGGCAGCACAGAGAGCACCCACAGACAGAGGAAAGGAGTCTGTACCAGCTCAGCTCTCAGGCAGCCTCACACAGGCCAGCAGTGGTTGGCAGATACACAAGTGCTGGAATCAAAAAGAGTCTTGGAGCAAACAGCTCCAATTCCATGAGGACCTGACGTCCTGCAGTACTCTTGCCCTAATCTCTGTCTTACTTGACTTCACATCCAAAACAAGCCTCCAGGACAGCAGAAATTCACTGATAAATGAAAAAACTGTGACTTAGAATTATAGCAAAACCTAAGCTCAACACTACAGGTATTAAAAAAACCCCACAGTCACATCATGGTGGCAAAATTTGAGACTCACTAGGGCCCAGCTGCCTCTGATTTTTGCCTGTGGAACCACACTCACGAAATAAAATTGAAAAGGTTTCAATGTTGTCACAGCTCCCATAAGCCAGGAGTGGCTGGCACCTTGCTAATTTGCTAACAAAATAGGCTTTCAATGAAAGGATTACTGATGTAATACAAAACATTCATGACTGGCTGATCCACAAATATGTGCTACAATAGGTTTGGCAACACTGAGGGCCTTTCAAGCAGGGCCAGAATAAAAACAAGTGACTACTTTAGCCACAAGTGATATTAGAATACTGACCTGCTCAGAGCAGTTAAAAGGCTTTTAAAATAGGAATAAGTAAAGGATTTATTGTGTCCAAAGGCAGGAAACACTACACAGCTAAATTTCCTGTATGTTACAGTACTACTGAAACATTAAAGTGAAAAGATGTAGGACGTTGTCTAAACAAATCTTTTAGCATTATTAAGTCTGTGCAACAGCATGTGACTAATGCTTACTGGCAAAATTAAATGCAACTACAAAAATCTGAGATCTGATTATGGCAATTAGGAATTATCCATACAATGCAGCCTGCCCATTATCAGCCTACCCCTGCAGCAATCTCCTGCTAGAGTTTGTTATATTCTTCCTAAAAGCAAGAATTTTTACCCATAATTAGTATTTTTCTCCCCATGTTAAATAAATGATAATGTTGTTGAAAATATTGTTCGCAGTCAATCAGGGCTTAAAAGATCCTTGTTCAAACGTGAGAGGGGATAAACATTAACAGCATCAGGCACTGACTAATCATTTAATAACAACTTCTACCTCAGAAATCCATGGCTGGAAATACTTTTCTGGAAATGTGCCATCTCTGATCACAACCAGAACACAGCCAGAGCATCACATTTAGGAGGAATGGAGTTCATCACCCATGATCTGTTCATCAGAACAGGATCTCTGGGTTTTCAGCTCTGCAGTGGATGGGGTTGACTCAATCTAACCCTCATCTAATGTGACATTGCCATTGTGATATAAATAGTGTCTTATTTGCCTGCTTCAGAAGAACAATGTTAGTCAAGAAAAGGTCAAATGGTTTTGCCACAGGCAAAAAAAGAGCAAAAATCTTTCGTAATTTAATATTTTCTTTTTTTTTTTTCTTTTGGAAGACAGGAGACTCCAGGTGCTAGTCACACAGGAGGGAGAGGAATACAGAAAAGAAGAGAAGGCATATTTATCTAGTCTGCAGTAGCAGAAAGCAATAATATTTCAATCATTTCTTAAGGCCCAGAGGAACTAATATTTACCTGGCATCTCACTGATCTCATTTCTACTTAGAATGCTGCAAACTGTAGAAAAAGGCTGCTCAAACCTGCCTACTTTGGCAATGCAGAAGTTACAGCTGCAGGCAGGTCTAGGACAGATGTACTGTATACAACTGATGAATGCCTTTTTTTTCTTATTCCAAAGTGCTTATTACATTGATGCTTTCAATTAATAAATCATTAATAAACATGACTTTTACCCATAGATAGTCGTCAAATCAATGAATCAATTTTTGGCCAGATGGGAATAATACATGATTTTGAGTCTTTGACTACATTATACAAGGTGAGCTTGCCACTAACCCTCAGATAAGTGCTATACAAACACCCACATTATTTAAGACTGCTTTCAAGCAATTTTCTCATCCTACAGAAAAAAAAAAGCAGCTCTGTTCCAAAATTTACATGCAAGGCAGGCTGGTACATTCATACACAACTGAACTAGAGAAACACATAGAGCTGGGAAGTGAAATTTCTACGAATTACTTCACAAAGGTGACCCAAAGGCCGATTTCTCCTCGCTTTTATTGCTTCCAGCACAGTGGGAATCCGTGCACGTGGCAATACTGCAGTACTAATGGAAATCAGTAAACAGGGTCACACATGCCACAAGAGTTGCTTTTCACGTTCTAAAAATATTTGTGGGTCCTGCTTGCTGGAAAGGCAGCGACCTTTGCTGGTGTTGCCTGTGCTGGCTGTACCCTGCACCTACAGCTCCCACAGGGGAGTGCATCCCACTCAGAGGAAATACATTGCTAAACTTGTTATCAACCAAATTAAAAAGTAAAATAATTACTGCAAATTTCCCCCCGGGCCATCCTCTGAAGACTACAAAAGACTCCGAAGATACTCGGAAGCAGCTCAACTCTCCTGGGAAATGCCACTCATTGAAAAACAATTGTTTATCATTCAATTAAGGTACAGCACGAGGTGACTGAAATAAATGAAGTATCTGACTCCACTGGAATCGTGTGTTGGGCCCAGGCCCTGCGAGACACAGGCAGCTTGGGGGTTATTTTTGCACAAAACACGTTCATGCAGTGACTTCATGCCTTGAAACCAAAGATAATATAGTGCAAAGGGCTACCAGGTGGAAATGCAGGAGGTCCCCTCAGCTATTCTTTGCAGCTTGAATAAGAAAATAACAAGAGCAGGAGCAAAGGCAACAAAATAACAGCAGTAAATCTATTCCATCTACAGAAAGAGCATGAAAAGCTCCAGCTGTTTTTCCAGCCTTGAAGGGAGGCATCTCCCCGAGTTGTGAACAGCGAAGGGATTTTGCTTTGCACTCTTTGTGGAGTGAATATCACCAGCTACTGCCAGAGTGACAACCTGAACCACAGGCAGCATGAGCAGGCAGTGAAAGGGCACACAGAGCAAAAAGTGCTTGCAGTGAAAAATCACTGCAGAAAAATGAGGGGGGAACAACAGTCAGCATCTCCTGGCTTTTTGAAATCAAACATGAAATTTTACATCCTCACACAAACACATACACAAAAAAAATTAAATCAAGTTTATGAATAATAGCTTTTTCTTTGAACTTCTGAAAAGTTCCTGAAAATTTTGAGCATGTCAGCCTCAGGAAGGAAGAACGAAAATAAGGATTTGAAAAGAGAAATGAAGACAAGGCTGATGTTTATATAATAAAACAAAATCCATCGCCAAAGCTTGAGAAAAACAAGGAAATTCAATAGTTCAACATTGTTCTTTGTCAAACACTACACGCTGAGGATCTGCATTTTCCAAATGCCATCTGGATTTTTTTTTTATTTTATTTTAAATGCATCATAGGGAACTAAAGCAAG
>VYZR01006075.1:0-11090 GCA_013400675.1 Oxylabes madagascariensis
GCTTGAAAATCAGGGCTACACCATTTTCACTTAGCCGTCAGGCAGGCTATGTGAAACATTTGTCCCACATTGCTTCTCATGTGAAAGCTGAGTGTCAGGCTCCTTCATGGCTCAGGTGATTGCCCACCACTGATTCTGCTGCAACATCGGCCAGACACAAAAATAAATGAAAACCCATGTGTGGGCATGCATAACTCAGCCACTGAGTGTGGTGTACCAGGTTTGAAGGAACATGGACATGGTGGCTGTTGTTGTCAGGCAGAATATAAATTGCTACCACGAGCTGATTGCTGCTCCAGAATTTTTTTTTTTTTTTAAATATAGGCAAATAAATCTTAACCTCTGGTTCTTTATTTTTAAACCTTGACCAGTTCCTTTATTTCATTATATATGACTTTAAAATTCTGTTCATGAAAACTTCTCAAGTTTCCATAATACCTTGAGGGTGCCTTCTCATTAATATTTCTTAAACTTTCCATAAAGTTGTGATTTATGGCCTTATTTGACAACTACTCATTGGACAGATTTTGAATGTACCAAGACAATCTCTGTGCGTAAATGTTATTCATGTACATTGGTGGTTTCCAAGTCAGGCAATTAACTTACAAATATTTGCAGGCTCCTTTTTCATTTTTTTTCACAACATAGTCAGGGACAATAATAATATCCAGTACTGAGTCTAATAAAATTTCCATTGCCTTCTGGGGTTAATAATGAACACAGCAGGAACAAAATCAGTATCACTGTATTAACTACCATTAAACAAGGTATCTAAGCATTAGCATCATAGCAAGTGAAAAGTTTGGTGTATATAAAAAATTTGTATTTGTCTATTTATGTCATTCAAATCCTAACTTTAACATTAAGCCTCGGATTTTGAAATTAGCAACGTGCAAACACACTGTGCATGGTCAATTATACTGAACTCCACTATTTCTCATAACTTCAGGAACTATAAAAACCAGAACTAAACTTTGTTTCAGTCAACTTCAAACAGGTATTTTAGATTTTTTTTTTCATTAATGAAAATAATTGTCTGAATCAATTGATTTAAAGGATGAAATTCTCTGAAGAATTTGATGTAATCCATGTATATTTGTATGGATTTATCCATGTATAATTTGTATATCTATGCAATTAAAATACTTAGGGTCATCAAATCTGAGACATGTATTATGTCTGGTCTAGCAGAAGTCTGTGGTAGAAGACTTGAGGCCTATTCCCCACTGCTAACCTAGGGCACTTGATTTAAGTGTTCGCGTGGACAAGTAGGTTCCATATAACCAGTCAAGGCACATAAGTCTGAAGTCACCTCTGTGCACAATAAAATGTGGCACAATCACATTTGGAAAGTTGCAAGTAAAAAGAAAATGCCTCGGAAGGACATCAGGAAAACAGAAGGGGAGAGAAGAGACAAGGGATCACAGCTCCCCGCGTGCTCAGAGTAGTGAACTTACCTGAGCACTCCATAATCCCATCTGAATTATGCTGGGAGAAAGGAAAAAGGGCATTGTAAATGCTTTTTGCCGTCTTCTCCCACTATGGACTCTGGATATAAATAAAAGCATGAGTCCATAGGTTGCACAGGGTAAACACAACCCAAACTTAGATGATGCCTGTGCATGGGTGTTCCCTGCACCCTTTTTTGTTAAAAGATTAATGATGGGAGGAGAGGCTCCATGTGAGCGCTGATTAACTTCAAAATGCACAAGTCTGCATGGTTCTGGTCTGAGAAATTTTATTTATAGATGACCCCTACTTGGTAAGACCTGCTACCTGCTCGTACTGCTGCAACAGACTGCATCCATTCTGGTTCTAAGAGTAATCCTGCTGTTCCTAATGTGAACCACACATCGACACTGTAATTAATATTAGTTGGCAGTTATTAGCAGTTTGGACTAATAAGTCTATGGGCTTAGAAAGTGTGGCCTCTTAAGGCAAGCCTCTTCAGAAAAAACAGGTAAAAAAACAGAGAAATAGAAT
Source organism: Oxylabes madagascariensis (assembly GCA_013400675.1). Classification (NCBI taxonomy): domain Eukaryota; kingdom Metazoa; phylum Chordata; class Aves; order Passeriformes; family Timaliidae; genus Oxylabes; species Oxylabes madagascariensis. The sequence goes on from VYZR01006075.1 coordinate 1,984, forward strand.
GCGACTTTGCTGGCAGCTTCATAATATGCATGTTTTACAGATTGGAAGTACAGGTGAAATACACAAAGCAACGAAATAAAACTTCTAAGGACTAAATCTAGACCATCCTCTATGCTAAACATATTTTAACATACACAATTAAAACGAAATAGTTTCATAAGCATCACAATTTATCTTGTAACACAAATGAGAACAAGATTAATTTTGAATGCCTCAGAAGCAAACTTTTTTCCTCCTTCAGGCTTAAACAGGACTGGGGACTTCTTGAAAAAAGGCATTTACAGTGAATACCTGCAAATATCTGGAAGCACTTGCATTTCTCATTTCCATCTTTATTTTTTCTCCTTCTTCCTTAAAGCAGTGAAAAACTTTCTTTTGCTGGAAGGCCTGTGGGGAATAGTCACAGGGGAGTTCTGAGAGACTGTGAGGTCCTGAGGTGAACCAGCTTCCCCCAGGTCCTTGGTCAGCATCTTCTCCACGGTACTCTTGGTGGTGCTGTGCTGGTAAACCTTTCTTGGTTTCAGCAAGCACTGCTGGCCCACGGAAATGCTGTTTCCATTGCTCAAAAGACTGAATCCAGGTTTGTGCCTCTGTCCAAGGGCTGACTCACTGCACTCACTTCCACCCCGACTGACCTAGCCCCATTTCGTCTGGAAGAGTCAAGCTGCACTTTAGGTAAGTGCAGCTAAATTGGGGAGATGATAACTCTATTTCTGCATGTCCACTCAATTAATCTGTTCCTGGACTGTCAGTGATAATAATTCTCTAAGAATTACCGATTAAGTCATACACTTAAAATTATTTTCTAAAGCCTCCTATTGTCATCTGAGAACTTTGATGTTGACTCTTGCCATTACAGATCATTACCGTTCAGCATCATCACATCCAAAATATGGATTTTGGTTTTGCTTGTTCATTCACAGGACTATAAATGTAGCAAAGGAATTACTACTTCATATTCTACTTCTTATTTGCTAGAACTTTCCTTACCTAATTTTCCCTCTGAGACTTTTGCAAACTTCTATTTCTTTATTCTTTTATGGTATTTTCTGCAATTTTTCCTCATCTTCATTATTACTACTGAAACTATTCATTGTCTTTCCCTTTCCATTTTGTAAAAACCCTGAAATTCCCTCTCCCCCCCACCCCAGCTATTTAAGGGCTTTCACTTCTGCTTTGTATCAGATGGGCTAAAGCTCTAGTTTTCTGGTTTTTTAAATCCTAATTAAACTTCTGGCCCACATACAAATGATGCCTATCACCTCTGTGGCAGCTTTTTCTTTTGACTAATCTAGAAATACTCATTTTTGTATATATCTTGTACTAAAGGAAATTGTCTTTAGACATGAGAAACTTTGCTCTTCAAACACTTTATCAATGAATACCATGCAGAGATGTAATCTGCTCTAATACAGCCCTCCCAGCATCAATCCCAGATGAGGAGTTTTCTGCTGTCTACCATTCAGAAGACTATTTAAGACCATTTGACCAAGGTAGGACAGAAATATTCAGATTAAAAAATAAATAAGTCAATAGACAAAACTGGAAAAAGAAACCAAACCTAACCAAACAAAAAAACAAAAAACAAAACCAAAACAAAACAAAACAAAACAAAACAAAAAAAAAACACAAAAAAAAAAAAAAAAAAAAAAAAAAAAAAACAAAAAAAAGAGAGAGAGAGAGGGAAAATTAATCCAGATGTAAAGCCAGCTAGTTTAACGGTATTCTTGCTATATAGCCACCATAGGCCAACCCCTGCAGTTTCCAGATGTTTATTACAGGATATGCCTGGACAAATCTTCTTTCATGAAAGCTCTTTGACACAAAGACATTAAACTTTAAGTACCTTCACACAATAGCAAACCTTTAAAAAGGGATTTACTTTAACTTTTTATATACAAAACAGCTGGAAAGGGAACAGAATAGCAACAAAGTAAAACAATACTTGAGGACAGCCACTTAGTAAATCTCCACCTTCTCCTCTAGGCACGAAAGAGAATTCCATCAGAGCCATTTACACAATAGTCCTATTAAGCTTAACATTTTCTAAAAGATTAAGGGCCTGATCAAAAGAACACTGAAATCACTGAAAATCTTGCTATTTTACTTGAACAACTTTGGATCTAGTCCATGCTGACTCCATAAGAGTAACTGCTTATAAGAACTCAGATTAAATCTGGAGGGAAATAACTCTGGTTATAACCTCCATAAAAATACAATAAAAAGGAACACATGCTTGTTTTCTATTTACTTTACTTTCCATATATTTGAAAAAAGGACAGTTCCAGCATTTTGCTCCACAATATAATCAAATTAATTTGGTTTGAGGAAGTGAAATGAAGATAAAACAAGGCATAGAAGTTGTTTCCAATTCTGAGATTTATCATTATTCACAGTGAAAATAACTACTTCATCCCTAAACTTCATGCTGAAACAAAAATTATTTGCCAGAAATTGGAGTGAGAATGAGACATACTTTTTTCTTTCCAGAAAATGCTCCCTGTATTGCCAGTTCCAGAGTCCCGGTTCTGCATTTTGTCCATGTCCCAATTATCTATGGGCTTTTCAGCATAATTTCACATGTTCACAAAATGCAAGATCAGACTTCTGTAACCAAGAATTTTACTCCCACTTGTACATGTGTGTGTGTTCATGTATCTATACTGTAGACCAAGACCAAAAAATGAATATAGCATCAAACATTAAAACCAAGAAACATGATTCCAAAACATTTCAACTAAAACGTATGTTGGTTGGATACTGATCACTCCTAATTTCAGGCAAAGCTTCTATTGTTTTGCTGTGAGTGACACAGAAAATACATTTTTTTGTCCCTATATGAGAAAAATGAAAAACAAAACCCAAAAATGATCAAAGAATGGTTGTCAACTGGTTGACAAATGCACACAGATTTGTAGGACAAACGAAGCCATGGCTACAAGCAGGAGCTCATCATACCCCCCTCCAAAAAAAAAAAAAAAATAAAAACCCTGTGTCAAAAACTCCAGTGATTTAAGTGGGACTAGAACAGGTGCCAAAGTCTCAATGCTTTTATAGCCAAAAAGTTTAAATCACTTCGTAATTTTTTTACCACTCTCACAGACTGACAACTATTATTGCCTAATGCCACATTTGGCAACCAAATGGTACAAAGGAAACCTCTATTGTAATTTCTTGAGTATTTCCATAAATTTATGCTAGGCTTTTTAGATTGCTAAGATATGACTAGCATCTTCTATACATGGATAGATAGATCATTGGCATGCTATCTCAAAGCAACAACAAACTGGGCAAGCTGCATCAGGTTTCAGATTATCAGACAGTCCTAGCAGATTAGACAAATCAAGCAATATGGAACATCTACTGACTTCTTCCACCTCAAGACAGATGGCAGCTATGATCCAGCATACAGGGGACAAGCAGTGCCACTGCCTCTACGAAATTAACTTCTCTCCGTATTCTGAAGACATTTGAAGAAGCCAAATGTGTTTATACCAAGCTGTATTTTGGCATGGCCACAGCATTTTTGATGCAGCACTGGAAGCTCTAACACTGCATTTTTCATACTGCCAAACCCCACCATGCTACTACAAAAATCTCCCAAACTTTTGCTGTTAGGATGCCCAAAGCACACATTTCTGCTTCTATCTCATTTCAGTAGGGAGGCTTAAAGAGAAACCTTCTCAGAGTAGGCTCATGTGCAATAATGAAGTCCAATTCCTGTATGGAATCTTTTTTCTTATGGCCCTAATTCACTTTTTTTTCATAGGGGAAAAATATTATGCCCATTATGCACATATAACGACTGAGGCAGCTCTTCCAAGTCACCACCACTAGCAAAGCAAGAGCACAATCCTGTCTTCTAACATTGGTACTACATCAAACAACAATTTCTGCCATTCCCTAACAGCATATAAACTCTGGAAACCATTTTATTACAGCAATCACCTCTAGAAATTTGCAGTATCACTTTATTACCCAGAAAACTCATTTTGGCAGGGAAAAAAAACACAGTTATATACAATTTTTTTTTCCAAGCCCCATTTTTTGTGATTTCTCAGATTAGAGTGCCAATCAAGTATTATTCTCCTTCTTCCCACTGAGACCATAACACAAGGTGGTTATTTATTACCTGCTGAAAATTCTAAAAAGGGGCATTCAAATTTGCAATTTTATATATTACAGTTCTGTAGATAAAGGACTTCTGATGATGCTATAATTTTCTGAATTGTGGTCAAGGATTTTCAGTTAATATTCTTCAATACTGTCCTGTAAGCCCATATAGCTACATTGTTAAATCAATGTATACAATTATTATTTGGATTTTTCTATCTTGGCTTGTAATAAGAACAGCATTTCTGAAGTTATTTATCAGCACCTTGGTCATGCCAGAAAGGCTATTTCTTCCTTCCTAATTGTGCTTTTGTCCCTTTCTGTGCTGAGCAAAATACAGCAAAGGGTCAAATGTCTGTATGCTTTCTTTCCAGCAAACTGAATGTTATAACCTCATTTCCTGGTCAGCTCCAGATTCTTGGAAACTACACAATGGCGAAAACTGAGGGACACAAGTGCTCCCCAGATCCCTAGTGCCCAGCATTACAGCAGCAAGGGAGAGCTGCAGAAAATTTCCTAATACATCCTTCCAGTAGAAGCTTTTCCAACTGAACCCAGCCGTAGAGCACAACCAGTAAAAGCAGTAAGTTCTTCCAAAATATTCCCACTCTGCTCTTGACGCTGCCTTTTACAGGAAGCAATGATCCTCTTTCACCGTTTCCCCCAATTACAGGGAAATCTATGAGAAGCGCTGGAAGCCAGCAAACTCTCAAATGCCTTTCAGAGCGAAGAAAATCCAAGCCTTCCTACAACATTTCTGACATCTTCCCACTCTGCCCTAAATCACATTTACATGGCTCATTCTTCTATTTAACACTTCCCACAACTTGAGTCCTTCCTGTCTTCACTTCCTTTTTCCTCCCTTCCGTGCAAATCTCTTGACTTTCGTGCTTAGCTCACACAGAGTTTTCACAGCGCCCATGGGATATTTTTCCCGGCTGATCACTTCTTTGAGCCAGCTCTCTGCCTTCTGGAGACAGACGCTCCTCTCGTGATCCCTGCACGGCGGCGCGCTGCACGGCTGCTTTTATTCGTAATAAGTGCAGCTCCTCTTTTTGCGTGGCCATTCCTCGGCTTGTTTGCAATCCAGCTGCTGCCTCCTCCAGCTGCAGGATTTGCCGGACCGTTCCTTCCAAAGCAGCAGCTCTCCGTGAGCGCAGAAGGCGGCTCTGCTGGGGNGTGACAAAATACATTTGGCAACACTGTTATAGCCTTTCCTAAAACCAAGGAACCGTGGCATATGTTACATGTTAACACACAGGTATTCAACATCCTCAGATGCGGGATCTTTCCTCGCCTCCCCCCTGCACTGGATACTGTAACAGAAGCCAAAGTGCTTGCAGGTATGAACCAGCTCTGATTCAGCATCAGCGCCGCTGCTCATGGCGCGCACTGATCAAACAACAAAAGATCTCCTGGGAAAGATCTTGCCCCAGAATAAAAACTGGGTACCTTTTGAGCGCCTCATTCCAATGCACAAACTGCAGGACTGACAGGCAGCAGAGATGGATCCTTCAGTAACAGATCACCGTGATTTACAGGCTCACTAGAAGCAACAACATCAGGAGCTTTGAAATCCAACATTTCCTAAGCCTGCTTATGCAACCTGCATACTTTGCTAATCATGTTTCCAAAGTTTTGCTGAGCGAGGTGTATTGTCCCTGTGCCCTGTAGCTGTGAGACTCTGCTGATCAGAGCAACCTCGCTGCTCCGTGAGGCAGCAGCAGCCAGGCTGGCTCAGCCTCGGGAGATCCCACTGCCACACCGACTTCTGGTGAGGGAGACAATCCTCTGGTTTGATTTTTAATTGAAAAACTGTAATTGTAGCAACACCGGGCCCCAGCTTGCATAACGAATCGAGTGTGGACCACTGAAATCCATAGCACAGACTACTCTTACTTCACCTAATTAAATAACAGCTCACAGTTAGGAGCTTTTCCATATGCATATGTAAAGCCTGCTAATGAAAGGGGAAGGAAACTAACTTTTGTTGTTGTTAGACAGCAGGAACTTAGGAAGCTGCTGAAAGGTCTGGTAGGGTATTTAGCTTTGAGGTTATAGCCTGATTGGTTTTGCTCTTAAGTCTAAATGTTGTTTGTTTGTTAGTTTGTTTGTAATTTTTCTCTCTTACTATTTGTTTTGCTGCAGTTATACTTTTATAACCATTTCCCTATCCTTTAGTAATTGTGATCACTTTTTTTCTGCTATTCTATGTTGTTCTATAGAGATGCTTTTCCTTTTCCACTTTTTCCTGCTTCCTTACCACCACTGAGAGTAGCGAGTGTATGGATAAGTGTGCACATGCTTCAGATCTACATCCAGCTCTGTAGAACCTGGAAATAATTATTCTGAGAAAACCTGTGTTCATCCTCCACAGCAATTATGTGGAACATATGAACTTGCCCAGTTTCTGTCACACAGTCCAGCCACTAAGCAGTTGTGAGAGGAGGTGTCTAGCACAGATTCTTCAAAGACCAACTTATAAATTTCTGAGAGTATGGAAGTGTTTCAAGGAACAGCTTCTGCAGAAGAAGTTTTGAGGAAGAAGCCCTTTGGTGTATCTTCCTGAGAATGGCAACAAGTACTCCTGAGACCTCCATCTGCTAAAGTCAGTATTCCAAAATGTGGAGGTGGTAAGATTTTGAATTGAATATTGCAATTTTTTTTAGCATAGATTAAAAAAAAAAAATCATTACCTCATAGATGACTAAACTGCTTTCCAACTGGAACTTTCTCAATACTGAAATTGAGGTGGATAAGCCTATGAAAAAGTTTTGCCTAGACAGATGCAATTTTAGGAGAAAAAGCAAGCACCTGAGTATATGATCTTGCCAAGGGAAGATTCAAAAAATACAGTCTTGAATACTGGCAGTGCAAGTAGCTCCACCTACAACAGGTATAAAAATACAGATGTGTGCACTCTTCCTAAGTGACTACATAATTATAACATCTCTTTTGCCATCTTTTTCCTTTTCCTTCCTAGCTGGTGCTATTGTTATCTGCTGCATAGTTGGCACGATGACTCAGATGATAGAATGTTATGCTGGTAATTACATATACATGGAACACTGAGGCCCAAAAATGAAAATTCTTCTGGGCAAACAATCTAGAGTTTAGGGCTTTTTTGTATTTATTCTGTCAAGCACAGAGTGTTATGTCTTAAGAATAGAAGTTTTGTATTTGAACTACTGCTTTCAAGCTGAACCTCAAAACAAATTGTGCTTTAGTTCAAGGTTTGAACTTGCTGTTGAAAAGAAAATCAACAGTGCAATTTTCTTTATCATGAGCAACTGCATCTACCTATGGCTTTGAGTGTATTATAAGAAGCTTAACAGAGTCTTAAACAACTGGAGTTTTCCACTGCAGTTTTGTCCTCATTTGCTCTGGTAATCATTCAAGCTTAGCAGCATTGGTTGAATTCAGATACAGGTCAACTGCATTTTGATGAAGTTCAAGGAAATGGGTGCAGCTGATTCAGCAAGACCATAAAAAAAAAAAAAAAAAGAAGAAGAAATCTATGGAAAAAATAAATATGATGCCTCTCCTGATCAATGTGATCATATTTTTCTTTTCATCTGATTCAGTACCAGGTTTCTATCTATGGAGTAAACCATCTTTCTGAAAATTCTAGCTAGATGATAAGTGATTTGCCCTATTGAAAAGTCTTCGTTAAGAAATATCTTCTCTTTTCCACAAGTAAGCAGATAAAATCAGTATTTTTGACTGATCACCTTGAATAAAGTCATTTTCATTTGTTTGTGATGTATCTGCAGCACGATAATAAAAAGTGGAGTTAAAAATTGTCAGATTTGTGGCTAATTCTTACATTAATAGTAATGGGACATGAGACAAGCTTATAGGAATCAGGCCAAATGTTAGTGTAAAGCCACGCATACAGAAACAACCGTTTTGATATGATCAGGACCTTGGCTGCTCTGATCTGGACACTGTAAAAGGCCTGACTGATAGAAAATGTTCAGAGCTTAACTGTGGAAAAAATAGTTTTCTTCTATTTATTTCAATGCAGGCTTGAATCAGCTAAAATCACAAGTCATTGAAACAGGCTGGGATTTTTTTTTTCTTTTTGTGATAAACATTATGATAGACTCTAAAAGCTGGAAAAGGCAGGATAATAGCAGTAGACTGTACCAATCTACTGTTTTGCACTGAACAGCTTCTTGCTGCTTGAGTAGTCTCCCTGAAATGCGTATTGAATGTTTGGGGGTGGGCAAAGAGAAGGAGGCAGAAGCTGGCCTTAAGAAACTCCACTGTAATTCTGTTCTAGACTCCTGGCACCTTCTGGGGAGGCTCCATCATATCTGATCACTGGTGGAGTACAGAGCATATAATGAAGTCATACTTTGATCATCGCTTATTAAAACAGCTGTCTAAGGTCATAAACACAACGAGTTGTTTTCATCACCACATCACCACGAGCACTCCCGTAAGTGTGAAGGTGATGATTTTTGTTGAATCTCTAGTTCTGCTTACATCTTCAACCTTGTGGCAGATGCTTGTCCCTGGGGTTGTTTAAAAGCCATCAGAAAATGTCTTAATCACTGGTGACCTCTGCAAGAACTTTGGTGGCTTCTACATCGATCTGACATACGGAATGCTCCTCAGGCAAACACGAAGACAGGCTTTTTTTATTGATTAGCCAAATTGTCGAGCCTTCCTGTTTTGTCTCCTCATTGGCAATTAAGAGAGAAATCCATTGAGGGAGTGGTGGCAGTGAACCTTCCCCTCTGATACAAACAACCTTTATCAGGCCTCTTAGTTAATTTACAAAATTGTTCTGTATCGACTTCACTTTGAAGCAGGATTTCATTCTATGGCCCCATCAGTAATACATACACATCTTCCTCTTAGGAAGCAGGCTTTTTCTAACCATAATATCTTCTGTTTTTTATTTATAATCCTAATCCTATCATTGATTTCAGTAATCTTTCCTGCACCATGAGCTGTCATATTCTTGAGGAAGAACCTGGGTGTTT
>VYZR01006096.1:0-10939 GCA_013400675.1 Oxylabes madagascariensis
GGGGGGTCTCTGATAAGGAGACCAGATGTCAAAAAACCTCTCAGAGCCCCCCTGTATGCCCACACCATCCCAAAGCTGGCTCAGCTTCAGGGATGGGGAGAAAAGGAGGAGAATTTCACCCCTAGCAGGAAGACAGAGCAGCAAGAACTGCAGATTCATTATTCCAAGCAACAGGATCATCAGATGCTTTTGGAAGTGGCAACCTGAGACCTCTCTGACAAAGTCTGAATGACTTGTAGCTACTCCAGTTCCTGTAAGTAAAGCCAGGATTCTGGAGGAAATCTGGTATGGGAGCACTGTGCATCTGACTTGGGCATGGGTTTGATTGTTTTAAACCTGCAGCCCCTGACAAACTGCTTTATGCTCAATCCTCACCCCTGCCTTCAGGAGCTCAGCCAGTTGTATTCACAGGAATGTTTAGGAATGTTTTGCTATTTGAGTTGCTGAATTAGCTGGGCCTTCATCTAGGTTTTTTTCTCGTTTTTTTGCTACTTTATTTGCTATTAATTTGCTAAAAAATCAGCCCTGCAAGGTCAAAGAGATGCCTGCACAAGCAAAACCTTCAAGTAATACTAATCATGTCCTATGGAAGAACAGCAGGAAGGGAAAATCTGATAGATTTGGTCTCTATTTCCTCTAGAAAGTGCAGGATTTGGAGTGGAGCACACCCAGGACCAAAGCAAAGGTATCCTGGGCCACAGAAGAGCTTCTGAGAGAAACTCTGCATTACACCAGCCCTTCCTTGACACCTTCCTTCAAAAATTAAGCCCTGCTACGTATAATGATGGTCAAATTTTGGTTGTTCAGCAACCAGAGAGGACCTGGGTCATGGTCTTTGAGTCATGTCTTATCCCTTATCTGTCCAAGTCCGTTAGGGAGGGATTTCTTGGATCACTTTGGAGTCAATGCTCCTGGGCAATACGGTCTTCATCCAGGGCTGCTCTCTCTCACTCCCAGAGGAGCACAAGCAAAGCCCTCTGGTACTGCTTTGATCAGCTGCCTGAAGCTCAGCTCCTCTGCCTGCTCATTCCATAAGCCCTCATCGTCCCAGCTGCCCTTCCCTTCCTGCTCAAGGAAGTTCTTCTGGAAAATCAAAAAGCAAAATTGCACACAGGCTCTACACAGGGTTTTCCCCAGTGCTTTCCAAAACTCCGTAACTGGAAATAAGTGCTTTAGCTGAAGGTTGCATTGCAGAGATGGTTCCAGCTGATGAGCTCCCACTTCATGGAATTAAACCTTCTTCTTGGCACTAAGTGCCAGGCTGGCTGTCACCTGCTTCCATGCCAGCCCTCCATGCTGGCCGTGTTTTCCAGCTTTGCACTCTCTAAATTTGCTGCAGACACACACCTGTTGCTTGTGCCAGAGGAATTAACACTAATTTTACGGAAATCCACTCCAAACCCCCGCCTACCCCTACTGCACTTCCCTGCCTTTTTCCCTTTAGTCACTGCTCACACACCCCAACCCCCCCAAATCCTTTTATTAACCATCATCTTCTTCATTTTCTTCCCCAGTCACTCTGTGCCCAGAGGAAAAAAAATCAATGACCAATATGCCATCTAGGAAAAGCAGAGATCAAGGAGAGCCCCAGGCCCCTCTGATCACCCATCACTGCTTTTCATGGATTTGCCACTTGCTCTGTATTCCAGGCCATGGCTCCCAGTGCCAGGAATTCTCCCTTGGATCCCAAAGCTGCACCAAAATAGAAATCTGGGGTAAGAGCCTGAAAACAAATCTATCCTAAGCTCAGCCTGGCAAACGTGGGCATTCATCTATTTTTTCCTAGGATCATGACTGGATGTTGTGATGGGTCCATGGAGCCCTGTGGAAGGCTGTGGAGAATGGAAACAAAAGGGAAGTTCAGCAAGTTGTCACCCATGCTCTGCATTTCAGTCAAGCTTCTCATGCCCCTGTTATTAACTTTTAGTCTTTCTGGTGCCACCAAGAAGGCTGGTGGGATAACCTGAGCCTGGCCTGGATGAGGAGGTGCCTGCACAAGAAATGCAGTAGGAACTGAGGAGTTGCAGCACTGAGATGTGAAGATCAGAGAAATGCACAACTGTTTAGGTTGGAAAAACCCTCCAAGATCATCAAGTCCATCCCTAACCCATGTCCCCAGGTGCGACATCCACACATTGTTTGAACACTTCCAGTGATGCTGACTCTGCCTCTTCCAGTGCCTGACCACCCTCTTCATGAAGAAATTTTCCCAATATCCAACCTAAACCTCCCTTTGTGCAGCTTGAGGCCATTTCCTCTTGTCCAGTCCCTTCCTCCCTGGTGCCAGGAGCAGGAGCTGCAGCACAAATCCCCAGGTGCTGCTTCCCCAGCATCCCAGTGCAGCTCTTCTGACTGGCTCAAGGCAAGGTTCGTTTCCTTCCCCTCAGACTCTCCCAGTTTTATTATTTACTAAACGATAAAATGAAGGGCAAAAGCCCTTTTTTGTATTTAGATGTGGCAGCTCCTTCACACACTCATGGATGCAGACAGGGAAGTGACTGCAGAAGCCGCTTTCCATCACTTTCTGACTTGATATACCCCCAAAAAGCTACAAAATAGTCAGTTGGGTCAGTTCAGGGAGTGAATTCCCAACCTCTCCAAGCCCCGAAGCTTTTTCACAACAGTGTCCAGCCAAGCCCATTCTCTGTTGTACCAGTTACACCCAGAGGAACTCAAGTAACCCTGAGCTGAAACCGGAACCAACTCCATCAGCAACCTCAAGTAAGAGGCTGAGCTACGAGCAGCAAACCCCATCTCAAACGCAGTTCAAGTCAAAAGGAAACTACCACATTTCAGTTTATACTTCTGATTTCTGTTTTTAATCGCACCAGCGTCTTCTGAGCACCCATTTCTAAAATAAACCTCACGCTCCCCAAGTCACTTCATGAGTGAAGGGTTTTAGACAGATTCAAATGTAACAAAAATTTGCATTTTGGGGCTCAGGTTAGAAGAAAATTGCTGTTCTGAACTGTGCTTTGTGAGGATCAGAAGCAACAAAGTGACTCCAGAGCCTCACTTAGAAAGAAAAAACATGGAAACTCTGTGCACGAAGTGGGAAGTGGAGCAGCAATTCCAGGCAGGGAATAGCAATGTGTGCTACAGCATTTGGGGAAAAACACAAGCTGACACTGTATTTAAAAATACTGCCCAAAATACTTTGCAGGGGCTATTTTCCGTCTCCTATAAAGTGAGGTTTTCCTGCAGATTCTCAGTGTGTCATCTCGGAATCAGGGATTACTGATGCACATTTAACTTCCAGTTACTGTTGGCAGTTACTTCCAGAACTGCGGCAATTATTTCATTTCCCTTCAGCCACTATTGTGAACACCCTAAATCTCTGCTATTTTCTTTCACACAGTGTGGTCACACTTTCTCCAGCATTAACTGGCTCCATCAACTCCCACTGTAACTGTCCAACTCCAGGGCAGGCATTTCCAGCCAGGAAAAAACCCTGCTTATAAAGCTGCCATTCAACTTCAGGTGCTTGAATCATGCTCATTTGAGTACCTTAAAGATCTAACAATTACAGGCAGTAACATTAAAGAACAATCCATTATTTGCCTGTAGGAGACCCAGAATCAATACAAGGCACATGTTAATAAAGGCTGGGACGGACACGGAATTGCAAACCCCACGGTGCTGCTGCTGTCCTCAAAGGGAACATGGAGTTGTTGCAGCAAATATCAGCCCTGCTGAGGCAAATTTACTTATTTAGCATTTTCTAGCTTACGAATCTCAGTCTCAAGGCTCTCAGCTTGTGTAACACAGTTTAACCAAGTTTTAAAACTCCCATGTGAAGATAACATTTATGTTGGTCTCGAGCACCCTGTGAGTGCTGGGTTTAGGATGAACTTGCTCCCACAGTCATGATCCTCCTGCACATGGCAGTGGCCAAAATCCCTCTCTCCACCTGCAATCCACACCATGGGTGTTTTGGATTAAAAGAAACAAACAGCTCATCCACAGCCCACGTTTCTCTGTGCCTGTCCTGACGCAGCACATGACAGATGTAACTGGGAATAAAGTCTGGAATATTTTTCCAATGGTGACAGCTTCTCACCGACAATTATAAACAGATTCAAATGTAACAGAGACAAAAATCTAACTGTGATAAAATCAGGAAAACACTTGGAATTTACAAGTGTAGTAAGGGCAGGGCCATAACTGGGTCCAAAGGAAAGTTCCGGATCCGATTCTGACAGACTGGTGACAAAGTCCCACCAGTAAAGCCCCCAGTCATGGGAATATTCCCTCCAAGGCTGTGCTGCCTCAAGACTTGTGGGCCAAAACCTGCTCAGAGAGAACTCAGTAAATTTCAGGAGAACATTAAATGGCTCCCAGTGAATATATCCCTTAGGAATGACCCATGAAGGAACTAAGGAGCTGCAGAGCAGTAATGCACTCTCTGTATCGTGCAGTATAAACACTGACCTGAAGTCAAAGTCGAGAACAAAAGTATCTAAACAAGATCCTGATCCCACTGTTGCCCAGGCTGCCCAGTCATCCTGCAAACATTCCTCTACCTCTGTCCATGCCATCCCAGCCCATGTGACCTTTGCCTTTGAGCAAACAACTGCTAGTGTCCCATTCTACTCTTCAAACTCCTTTTTTTCCCTGCTCTGGAAGGCTCCAGCTCACCTGCTGCTCCCAGAGCTGGAAGGAACAAGGATGATGGGGATTTTGGGGTGTCTGTGCCCACCTAACACTTACCTGCTCTCCTGAGACAGAACTCTCCCTGTGCTGCTCACCCCAGTGTTCACCTGCTCAGTAACAAGTGAAGTGAGAACAAAGTAATTCCCTGGAACAAAACTTCCATGCCTCAAGCCCCTGTCCTGACATCACAGGATTAATAGGATTTTTTTCCTATTAACTTGTGGAAACAACCCAATTCTTCCATGCCAAGAGAACTCTGGGAGAATTTTCCTGCCTTGTCCTGCCTCTCCTCCTCTTTCCCACCCGCAGTGTCACCTCTGTTCCCTCAAAACCTACAAGAAGCATCAGAATCAGTTCCCAAGGATAAGTGTTTTGGCGAAGAGGAGTGTAGGAGCTGAAGAAAAGACAATCCCAGACACCCTGACTAGGACAGACGGGCCTGTGTATCTGTCCTGACACTGGAGAATTCCCAAATCTGTCACTCCTGAGTTCCATGAGCCAGAGCTATTCCTAGTTCTCCTTAATAATGAAGTGGTTCCTTACAAAGTCCAAGCTGCGCAACAGGAATACTAAACGTTTCCTACAGCTCCAGCTTTTGTGGGCTAAATGAAAATGACATTAAGCAATGCAATGGTGATGGACAACCAGGTCTATCACACAACAAATGCAGGAACTGGGAAGTCGTTTGCTTTGCTGCGAGTTGGAAAAGCAGGATTTTTCAGATGACATCTTCAGGAAACTGAATCCACCAACTCCTTTGGAAAATATTTGGAACAACTTTCTAGTGATGTGAGAAGGCAAGGGAATGCCACAAATCCCTGGCCGTGATTCCTAGAGGTTCTCCTCCCCTGGGGGTGTGGAGTGGTTAATGGGAGCAGTGAACCCAGGGTGAAGTCGGTGTCACTTAGCGGTGCAGGCGGCTGTTAGCGGGGTTATGCATGTGCCAGTAGCTGCTGCAGGGCTGCTTTCCTCCACTCGAGTTAGTGGGTGAGTCACCTCCACCCCCACCCCCCAGCCAATTAGTGCAGGGTGATAACGAAGGGGCAGGTACTGTACCTGGTGATGGGCAGGTCGAGGCCCCGCTGCAAACTGAGGAAAGGCGGGAGAAACAAACACAAAAGGAAAGGCACAAAGAGTCAGAAACACCACAACGAACCAAAATGTCACACTCTATGAAAAATAAACCCACAAAAAATAAAGTAACAACGACACAGTCAAAAGCTTTGCTGCAGGACAGCGACACACAGGGACTGAGGTGTCACGATGGACATCGCTATGGGCACTGTGCTGGGAGCTGGGATAAACAGCCAAAGCTGCCCAGGATCCTAAGGGCACTCAGGGATGCAGGCATTCCTTATCCTGCCTGGGAAGAAAACATAAAACCAAAAAAAACAACTTAAAACGAGCAGCAGTGGAGATTCTGAAACTGTTCAAGGTGGAGGTCAATGGTTAAAGCAGCTGGGTCGGAGCCATTCTGGGGATTTGGTGGGAGCAGAGGATGGAGGCTCATGGCTGAGAAGAGCCAGGGAGGCTCAGGGGCGGTAGGACATCCCTGCGAGGCAAAGAGCAGACATTCCTTGCACGTACACCCCCTGCTACTGCATTTCCAGCTTTATTCCTCCACTGCGATTGCAGCAAACCCCTCCTTAATGAGGGGGATTTGTCACCCTCCCTGAAAGCAAAGGATCAGGTTATCCCGGGGAGCTGAAGGCATCAGCAGTGGAGCCTGGATGGAGAACATGAGGTCCTGCTTCCCAGCCCTGAGCTCAGGCTACTGAATAATTTCCCACTCACTTGGGCCACACGTAGAGGAGAATAATCCCAATGTAACGTGCTCAGTTGACATAAAAAGCATTTCCCAATAAAGAACTGATTGTTAAAGTAGAAATAAAAATGAATGCAAGAAATGGAAAATATAAATAAAGATGACAAGGTACCCACTTTCAAAGCTGAGTTAGGTGTTGAAACCCTTAATTCTCAGTGTAACGAGCAGAGCGCCGCAATGAGAGCAGAGAATTCCACTGATAAGAGCTCCAGTAATTAACTGCAGTGACCACAACTACATCCATAGTGCCCACCATGTGCCTCTGCTGTGATGGCTCAGCACAGTCACCTCTGTCACTCAGGGGCTCACTGTGGTTTACTTTCTGCCTCAGAACAGTGATCAAAACTGGCTACTAATTAGTGACTTTTTCAGTAACTTTTTTTTCCATAAGGAAAAGTGGGCCCAGGTTCACTTGCAACCCTTCCAGCTCCTCTAATGCCATCAAACATGAAGCAAAGCATAAATATTTACTGGTCCATTTGATCTTTTCCTTTATAAACACTTAAATTGCCTAGATTTAAAGACTTTCAAGAACTACTCTGCTAATCCTGGTGTTTATATATTCCTTCTACCTTCACCTCATGGTGGCACTTGATGACACTTGGATGAAAGTCATAAGAACCTTCAGAAATGAGTAAATATGGACACACAGACTATTGATGGGACAAGAGTTTATAAAGAATGACCTGCACTGGTTCACCAAATAATTTGTTCACCCTGGAAAAATTTCCCTAAGCCTTACATTGAAGAATAAAAAAGCAAAGCATGATCACCTTGTGAAACTAAAAAGCTATGATTTCTATTTTAATAAATAAAACAGAAGGACTCAGAGCCTCTTGGCATCCTCCCAAGGCTCGGGGGAAGGAGGGCTTTGTGGATGAGGAGAAACAGGTCCTGGATGAGTCTCTGGAGATAAAAGCACTTCAAGTCCTTGTTTTCCCAAAGAACTTCCCCTAAATCAGCTCAAATATCTTGTGTTTGGGAAAAAGGACTACAGGTACCCTGGAAGGGCTGAGCCTTTCCCTGGGGCTACAGCCAAAAAGAGAATGTTGGCATGCAGAAACCTTGTACTGCTTCACTTCAGCGCCAAGGCACCTCTCTCATCCCTGCTGCACAGAAAAGATATGTTCTCACTGTGCCTAAAACAAGAGCTGGAAGTTTATATCTGAAGAAGGCAAAGTTCATTCCATGGTGGAAAGTAATGTGTGTTACAAGAAATAAAATAAAATCTTCAAGTTAGTGAAAAATGCCCTCATCTGTTTTGCACTGATTACCACTGGCTCTTGATTTTTAAATTTTTTTATATAATTCTGTTTGACAGAAATTATTCCTGTTAATGGCTGTAAGCAACAGAACAAACTGTAGTCACTGCTGGCTTAAAATAGACACTTGGGGTTGTTTTTTCTCTGTTTGATGAAGACAGTAGATAGGAAAACCTAACGAATCCTGGGTCCAACCTTCCTGCCCCATCCCCCCCACTCCCTACAATCCTGCCCACTGCTCCATGGACAAAGGAATGTTCTTCCCCTGCAGATGTTGGGCTAGCACACCTCACCCCTCCTGGATTGCTCCAGCACATCTTTTTTTTTTGGCAGAAGTCCTAAAATTGGACAGCCTGTGCTGTGCTTGGGGCTGGCATGGCCAAGGGCTAATGGGGAATTTTCAGCAGTGCTGAAGGACCCGGATTTTGTTTTCTTTCCCCAGCTGGAGCTTTGCAGTTCCCGCTATGGGAGCGATGCTAACGGGGAGCAAACATGAAGCCGACTGCATTGCAAAGGCAGCTGTCCTGGGAGGAACAGAAAAGCCTGAGCTCTGCACTTCCAATGGCCCTTGGATGCTGAACAGGATGGAGGAAGCCCTAGCTCGACGTGGGGGTTGGATCAATCCTGCCTGCCCACGTCGGCCATGCTAGAGCACGACGGAAACCCAGGGATGGCAAAGCCACCCCACCACCCTCCCCGTCCCTTCCTCACCCTCCCCTCATAACCAAATGGGACGGTTAAAAAATAAACCAGAAAAAAATGATAATTAAATTACAAATAAATAAATCAAGCGAAGAAGCAAGTGCAGGAGTAGCTCAGGCCTGGGCTAGTCTTGCATTTGCTTTGGGGTGGGAGGCAGAATGAGATGTGATGGGTGGGAGCAGCTTTTAGTCATGGGGTGAGATGGGCACTAGCAGAACACATGGCAAAATCTGCCGACAGGAGACCTCAGAACAATACAAACAAGGCTGACAGGTGCAAATAAATTCTTTCTCGGGATCTCCTCAGTTACGGGGCCAAAACCCTACAAAATTTGACATTTACTGGCCAAATTTCCTGCAGATTCTCTCTCTGCTGAGTGACAAAGCCCAAGGGGCTCGTGTCTCTGTCCTACCCCAGGTCAGACCCCCCAACTGTAATTCAGCTTTGGGCCCTTGTGGCACCACCTCACCTGGCAAGAGGCTGCCACGGCAGCTCGTGTTTTCAGCAAAGAAGCAAAATCAGTGCATTTCTGTAGCCAACAAAAAAGGATGTGGTAAAAAAAAATATATATAATAAAGAAAGGAAGAAGAAATAAAAACAGTGCCATGGGCACAATTGCCTGCAAGAAGGAGTACAGTTTGTTATATTGCTTACAATGCAGTATTTTATCCAGCCTCTTCCAGCCAGGGACCTGTAAACCGGACTCTGTTCCAAAACCTTCCTCCTCTTCCAGTTTTCTGTGCAATGTATTGGCACTGTTCTGCTGGGCTGTCAAAAAAACTGGTTTAGAGATGCAGCTCTTCAGTCAAGTTTTTGCTNCTCCACAAGCAGAGAATCCCCAGATTCCTGATTTGGGGAACTGAAGTCCTACAACAGCAGAGTGGTATCAATAAACACCCACCTCCAAAAAACCGACTGTGAAGGATGATCAAACCTGAAGTTGGATGAAAAAGGGGCTCAGCACAAAGAGATCTGAGTACACAGAAGCTCTAGGTTGGTTACACGTGAGCACCTCCAGGGTTAGAACTGATTGGTGGCACTGATTTGGGAGCAAAGCCCAGAGGCCATTGGAGACCAAGTGCTGCTGCACAGAACTGCTTGTGCTTGATCTTTGGTCTATCCCTGTGTAAAACACATCCTTAAAGAAAAAACAAAAAGAAAAAAAAAAGAAGGAGAAAAGCGAAAGATTCTGGCAATGAACCTGAACTCTATAACTAAGTGAACCTGAAAGTAACTAGGCTAAAAACAAATGATGTTATTTGAAGGTAGATGAGAATCCCTCCATCGCTTCTTCGGGAACCTTAGAAGGAGAATTATCCTACCAGGATAGTGTCTGAAAAACTCAATCAAGATTTGCCATTCGGGATGTACTTCCAGGTCAGTAAAATGGGCTTTCCAGAGAACCAGCCATATGCTATAGACACACACAGACAGAGAAACACACGAACGAGGAGGAAAGAACAGGAGATTAGGCCAGCGTGGGCTCCTTACCGGTGAGCGGGTCTGAGGCTGCGTGTTCATTGTTTGAGGGGCTTGAGGGTACACCAACGTGGTTGGAGCTGCATTCTGTCCTGAGGGATAAGGAGCCTGTCAGGGAACAAGAAAAGCAAAGTGAGTGGATCCAATGATCCATCAAAAAAAATGGAACAGAACATGTTACCAGCTGGAGTGACTGACATGGAGATAAAGATGAAAAGATTGTAATGGAGAAACCGTCTCTGAGGACCAATTCATCAACACTGCCTCTCATGGCAGCAGCTTGTAGCACCACTAGTAAGTAACAGCTGCATTACTCATTACCAGTCAGAGTTTACTACTATTTTATAAGTCAGAGTTTGCTACTATATATCACCTGAGCTCCCCAAGTGCTGCAGTGGAAAACAATCCAGGAGACACATGACCCCACCACAGTGTCACCAAAACCCTGAGTGTCCGAAGGCCTGGCCACCTGTTTCCAAAAGCCTCCTCTGAACCAGTTTCCAAGGAAAGCCAGAACTGTAGATGATGCAAATAAATCCTCCAAAATCAAACAAACAGCAAGAAACAACCTTGAGTGTGTTTAGCAGAAGCTGCTGTTGCATTAAAGCGTTTCCAACGCAATGAAACAGCCCAAAATCATCCCAGATGGAAGGCAGGTCATGGCTACAGGCTCTGCACATTTTTCCTACTTCCAGCCCTTTCCATGGGCTATAACAATTTATCCCATCAGATGCACTCCCCAAGTGTTATTTGCCCAAAGTAACAATAAACTGGAGCTCTGGAGCTTTATCGATGACACATTTTAACCAGACATTTAGAAATAACTTTTCAGAGCACCTTTTTCCTTATTCGTTTCATACAAAAACATTATGATTTACATTATTATTTTTTGAAATAGTTTATTACTGTAATGACATAAAAACCAGCCACCAGCCTGCAACAGCCTTTGCTCTCAAGAACCACAGAATCACACAATTGGTAATGTTGGAAAAGCTCTCTAAGATCTTCAAGTCCAACT
>VYZR01006107.1:1351-17032 GCA_013400675.1 Oxylabes madagascariensis
AACACAGTGGTTGCTGTGTAAGAAGCAAGGCAGCAAAACCAGCCTGGGAACACACAGGTTAGGAAAGATTTAACAATTGAAAACTCATTGAACTTGGCCATTCTCTGTATGCCAAGGATTTATAAACTCATGTTAAACCCTTCCTCACTTCTTTAGTATATAGATGCAAGTTAATTTTCAGACAGGTAGTACTCTGCAGGTTGTGGATTGCTCAGGACCTCTTTCATTTGAATGTCTAGTGTTGGGCCAATTAACAATCTCCAGGGTGAGTTCCTGGCGTCCTTGCTCACTTGGGATTTATTCTGCTCAATCACCAAGGAGCTTTGCAAAACCTCTGGAATGCTCATTATTAGGAGAATAACAAATGACGAATAACAATTTGTCCACTTTGAATAAAAAAATTTTCAGAGAAGTCATCATGTAAAAATGTCCAGTGGTCTGCAAGGTGCTGGTGAGGGGTTATCATGGAGAGCTTCCTGGCTATTGGAGTAGTTTGATGAAAAGACATCTGTGCCATGAATTCCCCACCGGTGCTGGAAAAGATGTTTGCACATTTCTTTTTGTTTTATTTGTATCTGTTTGAGCTTGGCTTTCCTCTGTTACCCTTTGTGGAGGTGTTCGAGAGCTTGGCTGAAGGAAATTTCTTTTATATTAAAGAAAAGTTGTTAAAATGACTTTCCGATCTTGCATGCTTTGTTTTATTTCAGCCTCTGGGGTTTTCAAACAGGTGAGTTACCATCTACCAAAATCATAAGGAAATAAAAATGATATAGAAAAAGTGCTATGAAACATGTTTCAAACAGAAGGGACAAACTAAGAAAGCATTGCACAGGTCCGTAAATTACTATTTTAATTTGGGACCTATGACAACCTTGACAATGCCCCTTTATGTCTCTCTCTATTGTCTCTCTCTATATCATGCCATTTTTATTTACTGTTCATCTAGCAAATGAAGCCTGTCCCCAGCACTCAGAGTGCCAGGCTATAGAATTGCTGTAAGTCTCCCTGGAGCAGTGTTCAGCCACGGGTAAACTAGTCCTGCAATGAGATGCTTCCTATTCTCCCTCGAAGGTACAGAATGAAGTAACTCATTGTTTATGCTGCAATTTTGATAACCTAACTGGCGGAACAGTTATTCAAATTTTAAGCTTCTAAATGCAGCAAGATCAACCTGGCCATCCACATAAATAATTTTGACATGATAAGTATGCGAGTGCGATGATAACTGATAAGTGAAGCAATTACCTTGCTTTTTTGGATTATATTAAATGAAGATTCTGATAGAGTAATGAAAAGAGACAAAGCAGACAAAAAGGCGGCTGTAGAGCTTTTGGGCACTCTGTTATCTCTATTATACCATATTGAAATAGAGAAGCTATCACCAATCATGCTTCCTATGTAACTTCTAGCTTCTAACAGTGAACAATGAATAAATTGTCACAAGACAGTAACTGATAAATTGGGATTGGCAGTGCTTTTTAAAAGTGTAAATAAACTTATCAGCCCCCTCACCCTCCCTGAAAGGCAGTACAGTTTGAAGAGGATTTTTTGTTTTGGTACGTTGTAGCTTGCAAGGTCTCCTTTCATTTACCCACCTCAATTGTCCTTTGTTTAGCCGTCTGTTTTAAGCAGCCACTTCAGCATAAGAGTTTACTCCAACACTTGCATTCTCTTTGTGGTGTTCTACAGAACACTTTGCTTTTGTCCCTATGTGTTTTTACTTTGGCTGTTATCCACGTCTCCTAATTCCTGTCATTCCAATTAGAAGCTGCTCTAATTATATGATTTTATGCTGGCTTTTATTGCATGCAGAGGCATACAAAGATATAAATAGCACCTCCAAGCAAAGGTGCCCAGATCTCAGTTTCTAAGAACAACTTTGCAGACATTGAGTACCTCATAGATTAATTAGAGTTCTCAGGAAATGTGTTATTTTTTTCCAAAGACCAGTCCCAGCTTTTTTTCTGAGAAGAGGTTTTGCTACTCATTTTGGCAGGATCTGGCCCAGCATTCTTTTTGGTGGGGGATCGTGTGCTGAAACTGATATTTGTACATTGCATCCTTTCAAGACAAGGCACAAATGGAGGGGGAATGTCATTCCCTTGTTAAAATTAATTAAGTAACCTAACACCGTACATCTGGGGAGAGGACAGAAGGGGAAAGGAAGTTCTCCTTGTTCTCTGTTTACCATTTAAGCCCTGCTGCATGCTGCAATAGCATCACAGTGCTGTTAGTAAGGCCCCCTATGCTCTGCTGGGCCTAAAGGCAGTGGCAGAGCTCTTACTTTGTGAGGTTGTGCTTTGGGATGACCACATCATATCCCTGGTTAGAAACTTGTCACTTTTTTTTTTTGAACTTTTCAATTTATCATACCTACATCAGACAAGCCAGGGAAATCTTGCTGGGAATATGCTAGGTTTTTAGAAACTCAGTACAGCATGAGAAACAGTTGAGAATTCCGGAATGGAAAATGGACACAACCTCCTTCCCTGATGTCAGGAACAACGGAGGGCATCTGAAAACCAGCAAACTCTGACAACAAGCATCTGTCACCTTTGTCTTCTCACCCTGACATCTACAGCTGAAAATCTCTGATAATGAAGGCTAAGCATACTGCCAAACTATAGTCCCCACTGAGTGGCTCTGCATTGCCATTATTAGACTTCAGGATTAATGCTCCACAAATGTGTATTATTTAGAAGTTTTTTGGTTTTGAAGTCCATCTGTGAAAATCAGGCAGATCACAAACTAAATTTTACTTAATGAAAATAAAAGCCTGCTTATCTTGCCATTTTATAGGAGTTGGTGGATTATGTGGTAAACTCTGTGGCTGCAGTATTACAAGAATCCCAACTTTGAGTACTGCCTATTGTTCTACAGGATCAGTTGCTGAGATGCATCTCCCACTGAAGTCAATGTCAAACTTCACACTTGATGCAATGTTTCTGCTCCTCATTTCAAAAGAAAGCATTTTAATTGACTTGGGACTATCCAGGCACACATACATCTTGCCTATGTAAACATATTTTTTGTTCCTCTTATCCCCAATATCTGTTTCCACCCACAATGTTTCTTTACCTACATGCTCAGTCTGCATTAAATTAGCAAAAACTTTTGTTGACCATGGCTTTTCCCAAAAATTCAAGTTGGGGAAGAACATATTATCAGCCCTTGGGGTGTTAAAAGAGAATGCAGCTTGGCTGGGGAGAGGCCATCAATCAGTATAAACGGAGGCAGTCCTGTCCTCCCCCAGGATCCTGGCTGCATGTCCCCTCCTCCCTGTCTCGGTGATGCTGGTCCAAGTGCTCGCCTTGCCGTGCTTTGGCCTGATCAGGGAACCGACCTGGCCGGAATGAAATCTGCACTGGTTTCCAGTGGGAGCAAGAGCACGTGTGCTGGTTTCCAGCAGGATGTGTGTCAGCTGTGCAGCCAGGGCAGCTGCAGCACCCACGGGAGGTGGGTGGGAGGAAACACCCCTTTCGACAGCTGCCTGCTGGTTTGGTGACTTGATTGAAGCCTCAGATCAGATCACACTTAGGATCGTGGCCTCTCAGAGAACCATGCTTTGAGGAAGTAGAATGCATTGAGGATGGAATATGGCTACAGAGGGGACAAGGGGAATAATTGCTTCCTTCTCCATCAAAACTGTAGTGAACTTATCAGTTCTTGTACTGTACCACATAGGTGAGGTGCTTTGCGCGGACTATATGAATATTCTTTTGCCCTCCTGAGGTTCATCATGCCATACACTGGCTTCTGGTTGTGCTACAATCCCACCCCAGCATCAGTCACTGGGTTCAGTCAGAGTGAGGAATGGTGAGGGTCACCACTCTTCCCCAGCTGTCCTGTGCAATTTACAGGCTATTTCCTGGCAGTTGCCCGGAAAGCCAATGACATACAACCAGTAGTGGACCCAAGAATGTCAGCAAATGTAAAAATGACACGTTTAAAATTCAATTTACTGGAACCAATTTTTAATCAGGTAAAGAGTCCGTATGAGTTGCATCAGTAGAATTGGGCTTATGGCAGTATCCATTTCAAAAGCACTCTTATGACTTAGAAATTTAAAGTCTCAAATGTAAGAGTATTAGGAGCATAAATATCTTGTTTTCAAAGGAATCCAGACCCCAGAGTCACTGAGGTGCTTTCAGAAGTCTGCATTTTGCCCTTGAGAAATCGTATTTCTCCAATCTATTTTCTACTGAGACATGGAAAAGGTAGAATTATTCGGCTAAGAGGGTTGATTCCTATACAAAAGATTACATGATTTGCTAGATTGTGTTCTTTATGATCATTGATAAAATCAAGGAAAAAGACTAACTGCCTCTTCTTGTCAGGAACTGTGGAATGCAGAGGACAGGCTGACAGAAGAGGGTGGAGGCGGTTTGCAAAGCACCAGATTAGATCAACTTGTTGTCACCTAACACAATCGTAGTATTTCCCTTTCATCTTTACTTTTAGCCCTTTTGGCCTGCAAAAGATAAGAAAGTACACCAATTGCCTGGATATGAGCTGTATTTCTAAATGGTGGTATAGAAGTTGGAAAAAGAAATTTCTTTGTGTATGCAGATTTTCCCTGGAATGCTTTCCCAGTGTTGGAAACTTCATTTCAGGCATATATTGCAGAGGGCCAGGAAGAAAAACACATATACATGTTCTTCTGGGGTGGAAATCCCCAAAGAATACGAACTTTTATGACCACTTATAAAAGTGTGCTGGATACCCTATCATCTCACACTTATCTGAATTTCATTTGTAGTCACCCATTCATACAGGGACTTTTTCCCACTGTATTACAGAGGTCTGAACTGCCCAGGTTTGCTACAATTTCCCACTCTCTGAGAGCATTACTTTCCATTAAGAATGTTCATGTTTTTTAACATCCCTGGTCCTCCTCAAAAGCATCCTAGATGCAGCAGTATGCCAAGTCCTATAGAACAGAATACAATGTAAGACCTCAGAGCTGTGGATGAAGATGCACATTCAAGGATGTGACTTGCAGAACAGCTGGCTGCTGAGGTAATATCTTCCCATTGCTTTGCACAATTTGGAAAATTGATACATGACTTTAGCCCTGTAATAATAACCAGATATGTACAGAGATATTTTTGATTATTGATATACTCCTAATCAGGAATCAAACAACCTTATCTTATGACAAAGTGTAATTAACTATTTTGTTAATTACTATAATTATCCTCCCCACATTTATTTTGACAGCAGTGTCAGCAGTGGAAAACTATTTCCTTAAATTGCTGTTGCCTATTATGAATTACAAATTCATACAATTTTGACAAATTATTTTATTCTCCTTGTAGCAGTATGTTTTGCAACAGACAACTTTTCATTAAAAAAATGAGCATCTACTTGAAAACCAGGCTACCAAGGTCACACACAGATTAGCTGCTACTGGAGCTAACAAAAACTGTATTTGACCAAATTCAAGATTCTTTTTTCTTTCCTTTCCTGTGTAAGTTTCTTTGGATGATAAGATGACATTACAAGATGTGGGAAAAAACAAAGGGAAGAAGAATACGGAGGAAAATAAGAAGATGAGGAGAAGGAAAAAGAGAAAACCTGAACAATTTATAGTAGTAGTTACCCAGAGGTAACCAATGGGGGACAAATGGACTAAAATGTGACCCATGAAATTCTACAATTTGTTTTGCCCATTGAAAATTGTCCCCTTTCTCTCTCAACAGTGTGATGAGGAGAGGGAGAATACACAGGGGCGGCCCAGATACACTGGTCACACTCTGAGACTTAGAACCGCTTTTAATTTTACCATATCCCACATAGGTGACTTAGAAATGAGACATGGTTGTGGCCAGAAATTTTTGAAAACACAGGTATTCAAGTGGGAGCTCTTCATATGCTTTTAAAGCTGGAATCAGACCATCTGCTCCATGCTTCATTTAGCAACTTCTATTCTTAACTAAAATACTTTTTGAGCCAGCTGCTTCAGCACTGCAATTCCTTCTTCTGGCCCAGCAGAGCTCAGCCTCTGGGGAGGACTGATAGAGCTTTTAGTACAGTGCATTGTCCAAGAAAAACTGAACTTCTCGTGTTGGGACAAGGTCTATCAAACAGCAAAGAAGACATGTGGCACTAATAGAAAAATTGCTTTCATTAAGATGGGCCTCTACTTTCTGTGGGCTGCATCTTCCACTAGGAAAAAGAGGGAGTAGGGAATAAAAGGGGCTGAACCACGTCGGAGCCTAGCACGCCCATCAACTGCCTCTGTGATTTGCACTTGCAGAGTCTGATCGCTCCAGAGTAAAATCCTTTGTTTCTTGTCTGTAAATAAACTTCTGAGGTGTCAGAATCATATTTTGAAATGATAGAATGGGTGAGGAAACCTGGACCGCTAAAAGGTTTTGTCCAATACATCTCCTTTGAGGAACAGCAGTGACAGAGTTAACTGAGTTGGCACCACTGCTGTAGTGGAGTAACACAGTTGTGTTTTCTGAGTGGCAATGACTAACATGGTCAGCAGTTGGTGCCAACACTGAGCATTCAGTTAACCTCCTAGTTTGCTTGTAGCAAAAGTAATTTACTCAGTACACAGACATCTACTCCAGTCTAATCTCCTTGACAAGAGATTACAAAGGGGTGGCAGGCTGAAGTGGCATAAAATTCCAAATACCATCTCTATTTTCACTCATTGACAATACAGTAATATCCATGGGACAAGGATTAGTAAACAGAGAAATATATTCTTTCTTAAAAGACAGCTTTTCTCCTTGGTTTAAAATTACAGTAGAGCAGATCTTCAAAAATGAAATAGTTCATCACTGTGCCATCCCAGGGAAGCATTTGTGCAGTATGGACTTACAGGAGCTGGATTTCAAATTTATGCAAACCCACATGAAAGTGAATGTGGTGTTCATATGTAGAGCTGTTTATACTGGGTGTACTTGCATGATTTCAGAGCTAGAAACAAAACGACCACAGCATGAGATATACAACTAACCACAAAAGGACCAGGCAGCTGAATTTTACTGAAGTACTGATGTGGCTCTTAATACTTGGTGAGCTTCTAGAGACACATGGCAAGATAACAAGTTCAGCTGTTAGTAAAAGGAATGATATTTCTGGCCTTTGTTACGGAGGAAAGTTTGAAAAAAATCATAGAATACAGGCACACTGTGTATATTGGCTGTATACACATTGTATACAATCATCAAAGAGATAAGAAGAGCCAAAATGCACTTACTACAAAACCTTGTGATTTAGCATAGTTTCGTAACTTTTAGCGTTTCTCACTCATGGGTTTTGAATGCATCAGGTTAGCAAAATACCACCATCATAAGAGTTTAATGAATGAATCTAGACGCATTAACAGGATGTGGAATGTAATGTCAATAAATACTAGATGAGAAATGAAATTCAAATAATGAATAAAATTGGAGAAAAATGTTAACTTCAGAGAACTATCATTAATAGAGACAGAGGGAAAGGCCTATTTCTTAGTTACTCTACTTCCATTACAGCCAGCAGAAATCTACCACTGATGTTAATTAAAACAGGATCAGACCAGCAATTAGCAATCAAAAACCCCATACCTTAATATATTTATATACCAATGACTATCGATAATTTACTTAGGTTAAAATCATCATTGGCACTTGGGATAGTCTTTTGCAAGGGAAAATACACATGAAGAAAAGTTTAAAGAAAATCTATTAAGTAAAATATTTGGGATCATCAATGGGCTGACAAGTAATCCTCATGTGCGTCAGTTCCCCAATATCAGTAAAGCCTTTGTGCATTTTACAGTTTTATCCAAAAAACATGATTGCCACCAATAGAGGAGCCACAAAATACCAATGTACAGACAAGGGATATGGAATGCAGCCTGGACCACACAATAATCATGGGGGTTCCACTTGCTCTAATTCTGTCAGCTCTGAAAATTCATTGGCATTTTTGCTGTACTCTTCCTTTTTTTCTTGGACACCAAAGAGACTATTCCTAGCCTTGACTGCACTTCTGAAACCTAAATACCAACAATATCAAGATATAGACTCCCTGGTAGTCTGACCTGCATGGTCTACCATCCCCAGGGCTGGCAGATGTGGATGCCTGATTCATCACCCAGCAACAGTCAAGAGCGTTTTAGGGTGCTCGTGATTTTCTACTTCTCTGGGGAAGTTCTTGTGACTTCCTTTGAATTCCTGCAGGGATACTTAATCACCCTTTTCATTCCAGTCCCAGTTCCAGTCTCAGTCAGGCACAGTGTTTGATGAGAGGCACCACCCCTGCTGGCAGATGCCTTGAGGTGCCACCACTGACTCTGGGGTGCCAGATATGCCACCAGGCAGCTGAGCTGCTCTAATGCAGTCAGCCCCTGTCATGATGAGGATTTTTCATTTCCACCAGTGCCTTATGAGTGAAACTTTCCAACTTTTGCAGTCAACCTATCTGTCTCCAAATTTTCGTCAACAGACTGTTCCTTTTACCTCCTTTACTTGCCCTTTCCACATATTTTAAAACAATTTCTCTTTATTGGTCATATGATTCAATAAAGTTATTCTCTTGGTAAGTGTGAAAGGTCTTTTTTTCTTGCCAGTGCAGTGTGTGCTTCTGCAGCTCCCCATTACCACGGCTTCCGCTAAAAACTATCATCTTTAAAGGTCACTTATTTCCTTACACATGCAGTCAAGCCCAACAATGATTTAACGACACCTGAACAAGCTTGTATTAAAATTACACACAGTGCGATCATAAATAATTATTAAGAAAAAGAAGAAGAAAGCAAACACATTTCCTTTCGAGAAACTAACACCAAAGATATTAGTTAAAATGCTAAAGTATATTAACCAATTACATAAAACCCTTTCATATTGCCTTGCTTCATTTCAAACATGGCACGGGCTATTTTGTCTGTGAACTCAAGTGGAACAAAAAGCTGCAGAATGCAATTTGTGTCAGGGGCCGGGCTGCGGAGGGACAACTAATTCTAATTAGTGCAAATTCCCCACAGGCCAGTCAGAGGCCTCGTGCAGAAGCCGCCGCCACCACTGAGCTCCTCTGCCTGCAACAGGTGGGCCGGGGCGCCCGCCATGGCCCGGCGACAGCTGAGGGCAGCGCTTCGCCGGACACCCCTAATTAATGGCCTGCACGTCCAGCCTTTGAATGTGATATCTTTTAATATAGGTCTGAACTAAGGAAGATTGGCTCTTCTAATTGGTTCAAATTAAACCAGTGGCAGACTCTGCTAAGTAACGGTCGGGCTGCAATGCCCATCTCATTGCAGCTTAAAGCTCTGCCGATCAGTGCAAAAAGGGTAGGGCTGGAAAAAGAAATTACTGGGGGGAAAAGTCTTGGCCATCTGATAACACTGGTATTCTAGTGAGCACGTCCCTAATATGTCCCTAAAATATTTCTGCAACTCAGTAATATTCAATGTTTGATGCATATTAGAAAGATGCTTTTAAAATTCTGATGGATTTTAAGAAATAATGATAGCAAGGAAGGCACAGGTCATTAACCTAACTATTAGACTCCCTAAATAAGCTTAATTTTAAACTGTTTGGTCTAAAGTAAACTCAGGGTAACATGGGCTGCCTGACTTGCAGCCTGCCTTCCGTCACACCCGCTCCCATTCATGAAAACTGCTTCTGAGAGAGCACAGCCAGCCCTAATGAGAGAGGCAGCTCTCCTGCCCTGCCTGCGGGAGGGAAGGGAGAAGATGCAAGAAGATTTGATATTACATGCCAGTTGAAAATGCTTTTTAAATAACCAACCAATGAAGCATACTTCACAGAGATTAGGATTATCTCATTTGCAAAATTTCCTAACAGCTAAACACCAGTGAAAAACTTTGGTTTAATCCTGCTGAATTATACACATTGAGTTATATTAGGAGAATGCTTAATTGTTAGGGAGTTCAGCAACTCGGGGCCTGACACATGAACTGTAAAAAGTGTTTTACTTGACTTGCATTTCTCCATGTACCAGCCAATGGGAAGGTATGGCAGAAGAAGTGGCACAGCCTCCAAGGAGCTCTGCTCTCCTTGCTTCCCAGCAGCCTGGTCCTTTGGAGGAGTGCTGGATCTGTCCTTGTGTGCTGGTGCAGTGACCTTCCATGCACTTGTGTGGATGCCCTTGATACTGCCCAGGCCCACATATTTTATCCAAATGATACTACCAGCTATACTAAACAGCTATTCTGGATGCTCTGAACCTCTGTACTAAGGGCTTTATTTAGGGACTTTAAATGATCCTTCATCATCATTTCACACTACTCTTAAACTAACAGGATTCATTTCTCTTATAATATTTCCTTTTACTACACATTTCAGCTAAAAACACTCCAGAGGGGTGTGTCAACTACAGCTATGTCACAAGAATGATTTTATTAAGAAAATGCCTCCAATGCTACCTCATAGCATTTTCCACTACTATTGTTTGGATTGCACTAGAGGCTAAAATGTGGCTTCTTTTAATAACACATTTGCATAAGTTGATCTGAAAGATCCCCATGTGATGACATTACTTCAGGGTTGGCCTGTCGTATCAAAAAAGCCCGAGGTGCTGGTCCCAAAGAGATCAAACTCAAGAATTAACTAGTCTTTATAAAGCAGGAACATCTCTACAAGCAGTAAAACAAATGATTATCAGTTCTTTTTGGCGATGGTCTATGCCAAGCTAGAGAAAAACAGAGCTTTCAAACACTGACAATCTGGTATATTGAAGTATGACCATTATTTTTTATTTTCCACATTTTTGGTCCAAAGACAGTTCTGAGTAATTGATTCCCATAATGAGCTATGGTTCGTTAGTCAATTTAATTTATAATTGAATTGGATGGATGTAACTCTGTGTAAAATTGTCTCTGAAGAATCTGTTTTGTTCGTCTGTTCAACTTCTGACAGGGATGGAAGAAAATCTAAATTATTCCCTTCTGCAAGAGGGAAAAACTCTGAAAGTCTCAACATCCCTTGTGAAATTAAGAGGAAAATATTTTTAATAGCTGCCATGCAAAAATAATATGGCTTTACTAAAATTTATACAACCCTGACAATTAACACATTAATGCCTGGAATGGTGGCTTAAAATGAAAATCAAGACATGGGGAATATATGAATCAGTAGTGCTGCCTGAACAGCTGGAAATACCACTTTTTACCAGATATTTACTGGTAAGTCGCATCTTCTTTGCAAATATTGCAAAATCTGAAGAATTTGCTTCTCCATGCTTTTATATTGATATCCTGATGATACAACTCCATTGGGAAATGACTGGTATGAAGAATAAAACTCAGTGGGTTAAATTTTTCTCCTGTTTATAACTTGGAAACCCAGAGTTGCTTCCACTGTCACAAGTTGTAGGACTTTTCTAAATGCAGTTTGCTTTAGTACAGATCTGGGAATTGTTGCTCTACCCTCGGCGGGCCTTCTCTTGGCCACTGCAAAGTTCAAAAAATAACAGCAACATATGAGAACGGCTTCTGCTTAGGAACAGAGGCAGGGAAGAAATACTTTGGTTTAGGGGTTTGAAGATGAACAACAGTTTCCGTTTTTAAGTTAATTTTGCCCTGGGGTTATTTGGGCCTCAAGACTCAAATACAAACTCACTTTCTTTCCAGGGAAAATACTGAGGTTCTCATCATGTGCTGAATTCAATCCCCTCCTAATTTGTCATGTCTAAAGAGAAACATTGAGTCTCTGTCTCTATTACTGGTCTTAGCAAGACATATCAGTATTGAAAGATACATTTAACTTACAATGAAAAGCAAGTGAATTAATTCATTCAATATTTGTGTTTTTCTATACAGATATACTGATATTGGCCATTGATTGTGAGATAGCAGACACAAATGCTAGCTGTAAAAGAATTGCTACACTATTATGTAAGCGTAGTATTGCTTGTAATCTAGCCTCACGCAAAAGCAAAATATACATGCTCTGCTTGCTCAAAAAATAAAGTGTACTGAGAAGCATTGCAGTGGGATAGGTGATGATGATCAGCTATTATCAGTCCCAGCAGGCACATATTTTTTCTTAACAGCCGCAGGACTGCTGCTTTGAAAGCCAGGCACAAGGATGTTTTAGTTCAGAGCATTTCACATTGCCTTTTAGAGGCAGGCATGACACACAGCTGCACAAACTCTTATGGCCTCCAGTTAAAGCGTCACTTAACAACCTCATTTGTCTACCTTTGCATCAAGTCCCCAATAAATTCTGATAGGCAACAGGCTCCCAGGCTCCTTATGTTATCCAGATAATGTTTTTTTTTACTTTTCCTGTAATAGTAACAGTAGAAGTGTTGTGTCCAATCTTCATTATATTCCAGAGTTTGTTTATAATGTTTCTGACCTTTTTTTCCACTAGTAAGTATTTAATCTGGTAGAAGGGATATGACGCAGGTTCAGTGACTGGTCACACTTACCCACCTCTGCTGAAGTGAGTGAGACCATAAAGGTGGAACTGAGGAGAAAATCTGGCTTATTACATCCACTTAGGGTTGTTTATTTCTGGGCTGTGCTATATGAATGTAATAGCAGACATAGGCTGGAGCTATTGAAGACTGTTCTTATTTTAATGACTACATTCTGGTTGAGAAATTCTTTAATATACGTAATTTTCAGCACTGCAAATGCATGGGAAACAATGAAAGTTGTTTCTAAAAAATATTAAAGCTGACATCAATCATTTATACATAAGGCACAAAGCAATGAGGGCAAAATCCTCAGTGCAGATAAGAGATGTCACAGTAAACTTATGTTCCACAGCAGTGGTATCAGTTACGATCGATCACTTGGTAGCCAGTGGAAGTTAGATTTTTACTTTAGTCTTTAAACTCTTTTGACTGCACTACCAAAAGTATTGTTTTAATCTAAAGTGCTAGATCAATATTTCTGATCAATAAGCATTCATTTCCAACTAACAAGGACAATGGTTAGTGGATTCCTTTAAACATTTTCATTTCAAGGAAATCTCTGCTGCTCTAGAAATCAGATCTGTAACAAAGAATACAAGGAAAAGGGAAACGAGCACAAAACATAGCAGAGAACTTCCAGATAAATTCAGCTATTCCCCCAGCACAATTTTTCTTTCTCCTATGACGCTAAATCAGTAAATACTTTGTATGACTTTTGTTCTTAAAGTAATTACAAAATTCAACAGCGTTACAATTAACTCTTCCAACCAGAGCATAAAAAGACAAACCAAACAAAAGCCAAACTACAAATGACCAAAATCAAACTGACAAACTTCAACTGTCAAAAATTTAACTCTTAGTGATAACAAAGTACAAATCAACAAATTCAGCTTAGAAAACCCTGGTTTATTTAGTAAAAGACTGGTATAGCTTCCATGAACTTCAGGGAAATCCCTCCACTTTCAACCCAGATCAGTTAGGTCCCAGAAAGGCAACACCTGGCCCAGCCAGCAGCCAAGATCTGTTCCTCTTTAGGGAGAAGCTTTCTTCTTGACCACAGACAGATCTTGAGGACAGAGCACTCATCCCATTCCCTGGAAAAGCCAGACACCATCGTGCCAGAACATCTGGAAAGTCTTTCTGTCCCATCTCACTTAGTCATGGGCTTTTCAGACCAGGAAACAAGTCTGCTTTAAATGTCCCAAGGACTCTGATGAACATTAGAGGCATGTTTGGCTACAAGAAATTAGGACTTTTGCCACAGTGGTGTGTACAGACCACTCCCTTGTATTTTACAAGCCTAACTAGGAGAGAACATGTTGTTTTCAATGCCTGCAGCTGTGCTTAGCAGTTTCTACTATACTTAACATTCTCTAACTTTCCATCACCCAGGCACAATAATTTGTTTCTTCTCATACTCTCTTCTCCTCAAGATATTGGCTATTGTTTACATGGCAAGAAACATTAGAGTTATAATTAAAAACCAACTGGATAGCTTCAGGCTGGGTTGTCAACATCCCACACTGCAGGAACTATGTGCTTGGTGTCCTCCATCTCCTCATAGCGTTCCTGGCCCTGAGGTGGTGGAAGTTTAACATGTCCACAGGCACCTCCTTCACAGGGTGTAAAGCCAGGCTGCTGCAGCCTGGGCATCCTCCCCAAAGGACGGGTGTTGGGGGAGCTTGAAGCTGTGACTCGCATGCCCTGTGACCAGTGGCCCCTGTCTGTGTGTTGAGCTGCAGTGTTGACCTGCAGTGTTGACCTGCCTATGTGAAGCCAACTTGAAAGCACGAATCAGAGCAGAGCATAAAGTCTATGTTCTACTTCCTCCTCCTCCTGGTGGCAGAGCTGGGGTTGGGATAGGGTGCAATTAAAATGCAATAAATACTGCACTGTCACATGGACTTCATTCTCCTTCAACTTCTGTGGCATTACTTTGAGTTTTGAATCGACCCCAAAATACAAAGTTAAGTCAGAAGATTTGTCTGTTTTAATTTTTATTTATCATAACAAGTGAATTGCATGTGGATTTCTCTCGGAAATCAGTCAAGATTTTCTCAACTGCATGTATCCCATAGAACCTTATGAGGAGTCTGGGCCAAACTCAGGGGTCGATGCCATCCTTGCTCTTAATCTATAGATGAGATACAGGGGAAGCCAGCTGCTAAAGTGGGTTGCATGCAGATTATGCTTTTCTCCCTGAGAAATGATGGGAAAAGAATTTTGGCTCCATTAAATACAAAGTGTCCCCTCAGACAGAGGGCTTACCACAAAATGAATGGAAGGTCAAACTTTTGTTGGGCTATTAATCTGTACTGTGACTTATGCAGATTGGAAAATATATGAGAAATGTAAACAGAGTGTTCACTCTGCATTAGATAGCAGGAGATAGGCAGGGTCAGAATAGATAACCTTTTGTGAACACTAGGAGGCTGGATTTTATGTGAAACTTGTCTGAGTCTGACTCTTTATGGTGCCTATTCATCTACTACAGTACTCAAGTATGAAGGAGTGGTTGAAGGAGGAGGAATAAGAGGAAGAGAGCTGCTGGATAGATGCATAAATTTACCATAAATGGTAAAGCTTCCATTAACTTTAACTAAGACAAGAAATCAGTTCTGCTTTTAAAGGCAATACAGCCAAAGAGTGATATGGGCAACACAGGACTTTGGGCAATACTAATCTACATGAAAAAGTGGCACATTCATGAATACCAAAATCATGTTAAATCTAAACACAATCTTATGCATCATAAAACACATATATATTGCATTTTCCACTCTCTTTGTTGTTCAGTTTCTTGCTCCCCAGCTGTTTTGGCATTGTGTTCCATTCTTCAGGTGTTTTTCAGTCACAATTATTCCCTTGTTTCAAAACACTGGTTCCTGCTCATTTATTTTGCTGACCATGCTTTTCCATCCTTTACTGCAGTCTTCTCCTTGACTTGTCATGACCTATGTTTTTATTCTGGGCTCTTTATTTTGTTCTGCTTCTCTTATTCTTCTTCTTTCCCTCACTTTCTCACACAGACTCCTTTCTATCTGCCGTTTCTTTTCCTTTGTGTAGTGTTCTCTTTATTTATCTCATCACTACTTCCTTTTCACTTCTTATACTTTCTCTACTTCTGTACTTGCTTTCTCTGTTATTTGCTTATATATTCCAGGTTCTAACAGGAAATATTGGATTTTAAAGAAATGGTGGGATATTTTGTCATTGTGTAACCATTTTCAAAACGGTTTTAAAAGTATAAAACCAAACAAAATTATCAGTAAGGACCCTTCCCTTCCCTTCCCT
>VYZR01006113.1:9621-24194 GCA_013400675.1 Oxylabes madagascariensis
GCGCCGCGCAGGGGTGGGACCAGCCGGGGCACCCCGACATCCCGCGCCTCGGCATCCCGCACCCCACGGCCCGGCATCTCGGCACCCTGCGCTCCGGGACTCCGCACCCGCCGCCCCTGGGCAGCCCTCTGCCCTCGCAGCCGGCATCCCCGGCACCTCTTGACCCCTCCGCACCACGGCGCTCCCGGACCTCGCACCCGGCCGGGTGCGCGACTTCCCCGCGCTCCTATTTGCGCCCCTCCACACACTCTCTGCTCCCCTCCACGTCGCTCTCGTCCCCCGGCACACGCCAGGACACCGTCCCGGGCAGCCCCGGAGACGTGGCCCGGTGCCGCCACAGCCGTGCCCGAGCTAGACCGGTTTGTGCGGAGCCTCCGCTCCTCAGTCCTGAGCATGGGAATAAGGAGGCAAAGGACCAGAGAGAGTATCCAATGCTCCCCAGCATCAAGCCCACCTCACCCAGGATAGCATAGGCACAGGGGCAGGGAGGGCTGGCTGAAGGGTCACTCCACTGTCCCGTGGGAGGCAAGAACCTGCTCATCTCATCCCTCCCTCAGCCTGGCCTGCTCGTGCCTCACACAATGCTGTCTCCCTCACACAAGGGCCAAGGGCTGTCAGCCCCAGCTCCATCACTCCCTTGACTGGCCTGGAGAGTAACCAGGAGGAAGAAGAGGGGTTCAAGGTTCCTCTTCCCAGGTGTTCTGTTTTCTTATCATCAATGGGACATCAGGAAGGGACATTGCCTGAAGCACAGGTACACTCATGGTGCCCAGTGTTCTAGCACCTTCATGTCAGATGGGGATCATGGAGCAGGTGACAGACTGGGGCCTTCTTGGTGACTGATTTGTGTTTGTTTCTTTCCTCTTTCTCTCTAACATTGGCCTCTTCCCAGCTGCATTGGCCAAACTGTTCTTGGGAAGCAAAGATTTGCACAACTGGAGGACCATGCTGGACCTGCCATAGGTATTGGATTCTTCAGGGCTGTTGCTCCTAAAGAATTTCAGGACAGAAAGGCTCCTTTTCCTTTGGAAAGACAACATCCTAAGAGTAGTTAGCAAAACCACCAGGCTGAGCAGCACTACCCAGCTAAGTGACAGTGCCACCTCTCTGACCCACCTAACACCACAGAGAGGCACCATCCACCCTACCTTGTTTTCCTTCCCCTGACTTGTCAGTCATTGTTTCTTTTCAGCATTCACCAATTTAATTTCTTTTCACAACTGAGGAGTCACACTATTCATCATCTACAAGGTCTTGCCATCAGCACTTCCAGCCTTGTCCTCTTCATTTGTACCTCAGCAAGAGAAAGAGAATTCATGTGGAGAGATCTGGGACTGAGCAGGAGCATGGGATCAGAAATGCTGTGTTCAGTGTAGGATATAACCTGCCCAAGCTCTCCTACAGAATAAGGTAACATCTTGGCTTGGCAGGACACTCCACATGTATCTTCATTATGAATCTTCTCATTCTTCAACCTTTGTTTGTTTGTTTTGTTTTCAGAGAGGCAGAATACTTTTTTATACACTTTTGCATACAACCCCAATATTTCCTTAATCTTGGAACCTCATCTTGGGGGGGAAAGGAGAAATGTCAGCCAAGATGTATTTTTTCCATATGCATTCCTTCCTGCATCAGATAGGACAAACTTTTCTATTGCCTTAAGCTGCAGGTATCCCAATGGGATTGACAAACCATTTTTCTCCCGGGCAAATCAAACGAGTTGCCTTCAGGGCATGGCAGCTTCCTCACAACTGCTGCATCTTGAGGGAAGGGAAGAGGGCAAATCAGAGGGATTTCAGAAGAGGCTGATGACCTGGTTGAGCAAGGTCTACTCCAGCACATGGTTCCTCCTGCAGTCTTTCCCTACCCTGGGGAAGGTGGGAAAGTGCCATTTCCACTTCTTTGCAGGGGGTTGGAAGAAAGAGAGCTCTCCCTGCTCTGTCTTGCACTGTTTTTGCCTTTTTCATTTCCCTTTCACCGGTGGGCAGAGCTGGGAGATCTCATTGCAATACAGACATCTATTGCCCCAGCCTTGAGTACAGGCTCTTTCTCTCCCAGACAGCCTCCACAGGATGGGAGCAGGGATCCAGCATCCACCGGTCTGTAAAAGACCAGCACTGGCAGAATGTTTGCAGTGCACTGATTTCAAGACTGTGCTGAAAAAGGTTGGGAAGTGGGAAGGAGAGCCCATCAGCCTACAATTTCTTTCCTTCCCTGCTTCCCCACTGCAGGTCCTGGAGGCAGCTGAACCTCCATTATTATAATAATGCAAGTTAGTCCTAACTGGGATTTATTTAACTTAACTATTGAAGAGCTAGTTCCAGGGAAGCAATCCTTGTCTGGGACAGTGCTTACGCACATGTTTAAAGGGACAAAGTTGCATCATTCTTCCTTGACTTGGGAACTCTTCTGTCACAGGGGAATTTTCCTTGCTCTTGCAGCCGCCTGTGCTTGAACTGTTCTTTTCCCAAGCTGGTTTTTGCCTCTTGCGAGCACCAAATATGTTTACTTTTCAGACAGTTTCATTTTGGCTAGAAAAGGCATAATAATAAATTGAGAATTCGTGGCGTCAATGGGTAAAAGTGAACAAAAAAGTCACCTACAACAGGCTGTTTGCTGAATGATGCAGATAAACACGTCTGGCCCGACCAGGGCTGGTCAGTCTTGCCGCTGCGGTGGAAACATGTGCTGATAAAGACAAATTAATCAAATGTGAATGGCAGCATTTGCAATGGAGACAGGAGCTGTTGAGAAAAAAAGCAGAAGTTCCACTGCACAGAACATAAAAAGCTGTCAGTACCTTGCTGCTTGGCAGATGGCTTTCTCTTCAGATGAAAGGGATAATTTGCATATTTTTGTCCAAAATAAAGTGTGTGGAAGGTGAAGGCTCATGGATGTGGGAACACAGCCCTTGCAACACAACATGGGAACAGAAAGTTATCAGGAACAGAGAGAACTCTAGAGCCAAACAGAGCTGCACCAGCACAGAAGTTTGACTGCAAAGGAGTTGCTCTCAGACCTTGGGAAAAGTCTTTGCTTTTCTCCTGCCAGCATGCATTCCTCTGCCTTCTCTACGTGGATGAACGCTGCAGCTCATCAGCTGGATTTAGGCCTAGGCCAGGACACCACAAAATAGCACTGCAACCACCCTTGCTCTTTTACCCCTCTTCTGGATTGTCTGGTGGCCCTCTCACAGCAGGAGTGGACACAACCCTTCAGAAGACCCATGTCTTCTGAGGGTGGGCAGGGGAGGCAGAGTCAGTACTGGTCCCTCTTGCCAGGTTTCTCTCTGAAACCTGTTACAGCCCTGTTACAGTGACAAGAGCCGCAGCATGGACAAGGCTCCTGAGGGTTCTTGACATTTAATGCGCCCTGTCCAAACGCACTGAGAGCATATTTAAGACCCCAGCAATGGTAGTTCTTTGCTTGCCCTCTGCACCCTCCTGATGTCACTGTTAGTAGTGATGTCACAGTAACCTCCCTGAGACATTCTTGGCCAAGAAAGCCAATGATACACTAGACCTAAACATCTCTGTTGCATGACCAAGCACAGCTTTATGTGCTTGAAAACAATCAATATTCTAAGTCTAATCAGGACGTTAGCCATTCCAGTTCACCTCCTGAAATATCTTCAGGGCTGACTAGCAGAACAATATGCACGTGGGACATGCCTGGCAGATATAAAGCCACGCTGATGTCCTACACATTAAATTCTCTCTGGCATTGCCTACAGTGCAGGCTGACAGGGTTAATGATACCCTCCCACCCACCGAGGCTGAGAGAGCTGTGCTGTGTCTCTGCCTAACTGGGATTCCTCAGACCTGCTGCTTGCTCACACACTTGCCATCCAACATTTGCTATATGAAACAGTGCATTTCATCTTTTATCCATCCACTTTAATCACCCAAATCCTCATGAATCTGCTTCCCTTTTTCCTGATCTTTGTCTTCAGTAATAGTATGCAATCCTGATGTCCAATTCTGAAAACCATTCACTAAAGGATGTGACCTAGGACTTGTACATTCAAACTCCTGTAAGCCACAGTACAACACCTATCTGCAGCAAGAAAGAGCTTCACCCTGCAGGAGAGAATGGTGGTGATACAAGTAAAGACGTAGCTGCCATTTGGCCACCTCTGGCTACATGTCACACGTCCCCCTTGGCCACAACTCAATTCTGATTTAACTGTTCCCTTTATGAATCCCTAACTCATTTCTAGTCTTATAAAAAAAATTACTTCCAGTCATTTTCCAGAACTGGGCTGAGAAAAGAAAAATCACACAAGCAGTAGGAGTGAGAGGATGGTAAATTGCCCCTAAGTCACTGAGGAAAAGCAGCTGTTTCTGGCCTGGTGGCAGTGCTAAGGTCTGAGTGGTCACCACCACATTGGTCAGACAGTGCCACACAGGCTGATGGGCTGATGGATCCCCACATTGCTTGTTTATAAAAATAGGACTGATTGGATACTGGGGCTGGAAAATGCAGTGCAATAGCTTGTCTCTGACAAGCCAGATCCTTAAGTTAAATAATCTTTATGTTGGACAGTTGTGGAATAACCTCTTCAAAAAGGAATTTCCTTTTTAACTTTGTCAGTTAGACACTGACCTAAACTTTGAAATATATGTCTCCTTAAAAAATTACAGTTCTATCTAATTCATATTCCTTCCCCATATATCTTCCCTGTAAACTCACATTATGTTCCTTGCAGTCCCTGCTCATGTGGAAGGAGTTTCATCTTTTTAGTAACCTTCTTTATCTGCCTTATTTCCCCTATTTTCCCCAGCATGGGTAATGAGAAGCATACAGAGTATTCCAGCTGGAGGTGTATCCCCAGACTCATTATTGTCTGAATTAGTTTTCATTCTACTATAAAGTCACCCCTGCATGGGTCCCAGAGGCAGACTGCTCTGAGCCTCCAGGGCCCACAGTTTCTGCTCTGCAGTTTTCAGCAGTGCCAGCACAAATCACCTTGTGGCCACTTAGCCTCATCAAGAAGTTCCTGTGAAAGACAGTGCTCCTAGCTTTTTGAAAATCCACGTCCTGCTGTTATTTCCTACAACAGGAAACACTCCATAACTTCGAGCAGCTCCAGGAGTATGATTTTCCTTAGTAGAGAAAGTGAACTGTAAATTTCTTGCTGCAATGCAGCCAATCAGGTAGATGGGGGCCTGCAGATCTGTAATGAGCATCCAACAGTTTACCTGGGATGGAAATAAGACCTCAGTCTGCAATTCCTTAGCTCTGTCTGCCCTCCCCTACTGCTGCACACAGCTGTCACTCTCTAGCACTCTGCTCCTCAGGTGCTGATGCCCAGTCCTGAGGACTGTTGTTTTTTAAGGCACCAGCCTTGCATTTAGAAGTTCTCACTGCCTGAAGGTGCCTTCCCTGTAGTAACTGAGAAACACTATTAGGGATATTTGTCTCTTTTTCTTTTAGGTGTAGGAATTACTTAGCTTCTCTGCAGTGCCTTAAGCTTCCTTAGCTACTCTACTTTCTTCCCTGTTCCCAAAACATGTCAGTCCTCTCCCAGGCTTCCTACTTTCAACAGGCTGAATGAACGTCCAATAATTTTTACTGGGTCTTTGTGCTTTGCGTTCTCTCCCTACCTGCCAGATTTACATCTAACATATTCCCTACTGCAGCCTATGCACCTACTGGCTGCTTTAGGCTTAAACATTCATTTTCTGAAGGCTCTCTCATGCCTTGTGTCCTAGAGGGGTTTGGGGCAGGGAGAGGTGGGGGCTCCTTGCCTTCTTCTGGATATCTTTGTCTATGCAATAGTATTATTAATAAAAGAACCAATGAGAAAGATCTCCTGATATTTATCTAAAACTCTTTCTCTACTCAGTGCCCCCTATCCTCCTTCCCCATTTCATTTCTCCACCATCTCTTCCTTACCCTGCTCCCCTGAACACTTTGCTTTCTCACTTTTCTGGCTTTCTTCATTTCCCCCCCTCCTTGTACTCCCTCCTTCTTTCACTGCCTCTCTTCTTCCCTGCCTCTCCTTGGCTCAGTATTCAAAATCCCTGCCCATAGCGACGAAAGGAAAAACAACAACACAACACTCCAGCCTGAGGAGGCCAGAGCACGAGATTCCTTCCGAGAAAACTCAGAAACCAGGGAAAGGAGGGAAAGCAAACAGTGAGACCAGGAAGAAATCTGAAGAAAGCATGGATATTTCAAGGGGGAGGGATGAGCTGGTATCTCAGGGAAACTTGGTGGGGTTTGAGACAAACAGAGAGACACGTTCACAGATCCAACCCAAACACAGAAGAGCAAGTTCTGCTTTCTGGGGGAAGGAGCTGGGTCAGGAAGCCCAGTACACACAGAGAGAGCCCCAGCATACAGATCTGCAAAGGACAGAGATAACTGTACAGATGGGAGAAAACAGAAGTCAGTGATTTGCTCTAGGGATGGGCCAGTGCCCTGGGGACAAGCAGGAGAAATCCCTACAGTGGAGGCAGAAGGGCTGACTTCCCCAGGGATGTTGAGGAATTCTTCCTACCAAAGGCAGACTGTGGGCCTGGGGCTGAAGGGTTAATACCCCACAGGAGGGCCCTGGGGAATCCACTGTAAATAGGTGTGGTTTTCTCTGAAACTCCAAGAGGCATTTTCTTTCTGTACCAGTCTGGACAGGTGAGAAATCGGAAGAAGTTGGAGCCTGTGCTTCCCACTAACACAAAGCAGGGCTGTTAGTACAGGTCTCACTGTTTGTTTGCACACTCCAGCCTGGCTGCTTAACTCTGTAGTACCCAGTGCCAGGAATCTCTGGCAGTCAGCACGGTGGTCCCCCGGGTACAAGCACCTGCCTGTTAATGGAAAGCCACAGATTAATGGAGCAGCACAAGGAGCCTTAGTCAGTTACTCATTGCAGAAAGGATAAGTTCAGTGATAAGCAAAAGAGCCAGATACGGCATGTGCAGGAAAGGAACAGAAGCAACTCTCTTCCCTTCTCCTCCTCCA
Source organism: Oxylabes madagascariensis (assembly GCA_013400675.1). Taxonomy (NCBI): domain Eukaryota; kingdom Metazoa; phylum Chordata; class Aves; order Passeriformes; family Timaliidae; genus Oxylabes; species Oxylabes madagascariensis. The sequence continues at coordinate 16,585 of VYZR01006113.1, forward strand.
ATATTTCACGGGCCTGCATCCCCTACTCCAGTGCTGCACTTGGCCCTCCTTCCCAGCCCCATCACTCAGGACTGCCCCCCCCAGGACCCAGCCTTGCCCTCCCCAAGCCACATCTCTGCACTGAACTAGAGCAATTTTGTTTCTTTCCACAATCCAGCCTCCTTTCTTGACCTGGCTCTGCAGCCCGCCTGCTGCTAGGCAAGAACCAGTTTTCAATCTCCTCTGCTCCATTTTTCATTTTTAATGCAGAATATTTGAACCTGGAAGATAATTTTCCCTTCTTCAAATTAATTTAAAACATAGCTGTCTCCCAGAAAGGTAGAATTGGAAGAGACACCGAATCACTAAATCCAGCCATAAGCACTAATAGCATTACTTACATAATTTCCTTCATAAACTAACCAGGCTCAATCTTGAAACCAATTGGAATTTTGCTCCCCCTGTTCTCACTAGAAAGCTGCCCAAGGATCTTACTACTTGGAAGGAAAAAATATTCTGTTAATCTCCAGTCTAAATTTGCTCAGGCAAGGAAAGACAGCACTCATGCAGCAAAGTGCTGGTAGGACATAAGCCTCAGAACAGAATTCAAACAGATCAGATTGAATCACAAAGAATAGCACTGAGGAATGGAAGCAGAACTGTTTGCAAAGCAATTAATCTTGGGCTTGGAAGTGCTGATTCCCCCAGCCATTTCAGATCCTGAAGTCTCCTCAGCCCTGTAGAGTCCCCACATCTCTTTCATTCTACAAGTGCATATTAGGGCTGTGACACCACTGTGTCTCTGGACCACTAGCTCTTTTGAAAACTGCTTCCAAGCAAAGGCATTGGCATGAAGATCTAGCCTCCATGCAGTTCCTTGAGTCTTACCTAGCACAGCTGCTGCCAAACTGCATCTTCAGCCCAGGAGAGCTGCAAGAAAGGAGAATGACGGTGTCTACAGAGAGTACAAGGTGTATATTGTCCAAAGTTCAACACATAAAACAGTAAAATGAGATTGCAGAGGGTTGAAAGCTAAGGATAGATACTACAAAGCCCTAGGAAACAGAAACTGCATTGGACAGAAACGGTATTGAACTTTCCTTCTGCCCCCTGATCCTAGACACCACTGAAGTAAGGAAGAAGGTTGGGGTTTTTTGTTTTTTTGGTCAAGTTCCATTTGCAGGAAGCCAAAATAGTGATGCTAGACCCAAAGGCATGTCATATCCCAGCAGAAACATGGCTCCCCAGCTTACATGGGTAGGGGCAGCCGGGCTACAGATACTTGCACTGAATCATAGATTCCTGTCATCCAACTGTGGATGAGGATAATGGGAAACACAACAGAAGAGATGGGGTAACCATCTGCTCCTCTCGCTTGATTGTGCTGTGAAACTGTAGGCTCTGTTTAGGATAAACCAGCACTTATTTCCAGGGCAACAAATTGCAGTGTCATAAACAACAGAGGTCCAGGAGATGCCTGCAGGTTGGAAGCTGAGAGAAAGAACATCCTTCACAAAGGCATAGGTGGACTAATGAGGCAGGACTCCGAGCTCTTGCCCAGGGTGCTGTTTTTGCCAGTGTGATGATTTGAAATCTCTTCCCTGCTCCTCTCAAGTACAAGGCATGCTGACCATGTAGTACAGCTGGATGCTGTCACAGCTGCAGAGGGGCTAGGTTGCCTTCCAGCTTTGTGGATATATTTATCTACAACTTGACTGAAGGAACAAGCATAAAAACCAGAGATGCAGAGGGTCCTTCTGGTGCTCCAGGTCTAGAGCTACAAGTCACAGCAGAGGAATTACTGGGACAAAACCCATGCATTCTGCTGCACCTCCATGTGACAAGTGCTCAGACCCAAGCAAGGGATCATAAAGCTGCCTCCAATGGTCTGACACAAAGAAGACAGAGCTGGACAACTATAGGCTAAGGCCCAAAGAGGCACAGGATAAACACAAGCAAAACACATTGCCATGACTTGTAGGATTGTCCCCTCTCCCATGTGATGATCGTGGAGCATAGCTCCCTGACTTACACAGAAAACTAAGTGCACTTGAACTTGGGGGAGACCAAGATGGAGAAAAGCTGGAGAAACAAAACTGCAGCAGAAAGATAAACCTTCTTTAGGGAAGGAATGAGGCTGAGCAGGAGGAACAGGAGTGACAGCAAAGCAACATCGATTCAGGTACGCCATTGAGTACTAAAGAGATAAAGCCCCATAGAGGAGCACACACAGTTCAAGAGAAAAGAGATCAAAAGGAAAAGAGCTGACCTATTAACTGATGATGAAGTATGTTCTCTCTGGGGCAGATGGACTGACTAAGCACACTTAAATGCAAATCGTGAGGCTAAATGTGGGGTGCAATGAAGAGAGGGGATGCTAGTGGGTAGAGACAGAGAAGCCAATTCAAGAGGAAATAGGAATGAGATTCCAGTAGCTGATGGCAGAAGCTGTAGTCACAGCAGATATGAGCTGCAGGACTCCTGACAGCTTAGATAGCTGTTTAAAATGCAGACTTGGGATCTGAAAGACCTGAGTAAATCCATCTCTGTACATTCAGCTACAGAATGGGGATGCCTTAAATGCCAAAGAGCTTGAGGACTGGTGTGCATCTCTTCCATTGCATCACTGCTGCAGTTCCCAAGATGTTCAGCCTGTGTCCTCCCAGCAGTCCTGGGACTTTCAGTCCTCCTGTACAGCATAGGCACTCTCATAGTGGGGCCAGGTTAATTCTGCTTCTACATGGCAGAGAGCAAACCACAGAGCCAAGGAAGGCACTCTGTGCAGAGGGCAGGAAGAGCAGGAACAGCGGGTTGGGGAAGCTGCCCTGGGAGGGTCCTGAAGACCTATAGGTGAGAAGAGGTTCATGCACATTCATGGACACAGGAAGAATCACAGGAAGCATCAGAATGAAATTGAGAAGGCTAAGGGCCAGAGCTGACCTGCTGAGGCTGCAAAAGCAAACAAAAAACAGAAAAAGAGAGGGAAGTGCAGGGGTTGCAACTGCCCACAGAGAAGGGAAGACAGCTGGCCAGGGAGGAGGTGCACTGCCTGACAGGTAGAAGGCGCACTTGCCCACAGTCAACTTTACTGAAGGCTCTTCCAAAGAAATCATTAGTAGCGGAGTCTCAGAATAAGAATAGTTAATGAGTTACAGGAGAGATCCCAAGGCAGAATCAGCGTGGTGCAAGCAAACGATCCCATTGTGCGAGTTGTCAGTGGGACAAACTACAGCTCCTTGGTAAGTCTGAGAGTGGATCAAGGGGCAGAGAGAGAGGAAGAATGGCATCCCTCGAGATTCTTCAGCGAACCGCATGCTCTGGAATTAATGGGCTGCCAGAAGGGACTGTGTTGTACAAACTGGACTGGACTTTCCAGGAACCAAGGAAAACCACAAACTGCCTTCGTGACGTGGACAAAATGTGTGGAGCAGACAAATGGCTTGGATCATTCCAACTGATAGCCATCAATCAGTTCCCCCAAAGGCTGGGGCAGATATAGCCTATGTAAGACTAGATTCTCCACTGCCGCCAGTACCTTGGAATAGTGAGACTAATTTTAGCCTATGGCAGCAAGAAGGACTCACTGGCCCCTTTTGGGTTTTTCCCCTGAGCAACACACTACCTCCATTTTAGAGTGGGAAATGTTTCTGTCCTTTCTTTCCCTGCTCAGTTCTTCCAGACAAACATCTTTGTGCACTCTATGACTCCATCAGGGCTTCCTATTAACAGACACAGTGAAAAAGGAAGTCTTCCTGTTGTACACAGTCGGCCCTCTGTCACTGCTGGTTGGATTCATGTGTCACCAGTAGCCCTGAGGAAATCCAGCCTGGGATGTGGCTAGCTGCTACACGGTCAGATAACATGACACACAGAGACAATATACAGCTTGCCCTCAGGAATGTTAGGGGTTAAGACCACCAAGAAAGTTCTTCTGCTGTGTAAAGCAAATTTGCTCTTTTTCTTCTCTCTCTCTTGTTTTCTTTGGTGGTTTTTTGGTTTTGTTTNTATTTGTTTTGCCCCTGCAGGAGCCATAAAGGGAGCTCTGCAGAGTGGACAGTACAGTCACTGTGGCATCACAGCAGTGAGGGAGCTGAACCGGGAGCTGTGAGGTGAAGGTCCCTGTTTAACAGCTTTCCGTTTGTTTACCAAAAAAATATTGTTCCATCATAAAAATTCCCAAAATAGTTCACGTCTTGACAGACTGACTGGCAGCTACCCAGCTCTGCAGGATCCTGCTAAATGAAAGGAAATAAAAAGAGCTAATCTGGTACCCACGTCCCAGTGCTTGCAGCTTGGGAATCTGCAGAATCTCAGGGCTCAGCTGTCCCAGTAGGTACAGGGTAGGGTAGACAGTCCTCTGGTCAAGAGCCTGGATTTACTAATGGCACCAGCTCTTCCGTGAGTGCTGGGCAGGCTGATAAGGAAGACAGCACTCACCTTTCAATGAATGATCAACTTCTGCTTTATTTTTATACCAAAAGCCTTTCCCCCTCCACCCAGCTCTGTAAAGCTTTACCTTCACAAGACAGCCACACTAAGGCTTTCAATTCCTAAGAGTTATCAGTGGTTTCTTTGGGGAATTTTTTCATACAGGCTTTGTTCTGGACCAGTGTGACTCCTGATCAGCTAATATATTGCTTGTTGCTGAGAAGATCTTAGTATGTCAACCTATACTTGCTGCAGATTGTGGTGATCTTATTAGATAAAAATGGAAAGCATCAAACAGCACATGACAGCCAAGTCAAAGACAGTCATTGTCTGTAGGAAGAGCAAAAGGCCACTGTGAAGTCCTGCAGCCTGCCACAGTGACCAAAGGACTGTGCACACTGTGACTCACAGTGCAGAGAAGCAACAAACCCAGATTAGGTCATGCAGAATTAGCAGCCTCTGTGGAAAGAACCTATCCTCACCAAATTGCAGATGTCTTCCCAGCTGCAGAGTTAACTTCTCCATGGCCCTCATGGCACCCAGGGCAAGTCTGTTTTAGGGAGGGAATGAGGGAAATTTGCACTCCAGATCGTTCCCAGTATTGTCCTCATGGGACTTTCCATTCATTCCTTAGACATTTTAATATCCAGCCTTTAAATCAGGCCAGGCTGTAGCAGCAGACTTGGAGGAGGGTGGAGAGATGACCATTCCCCCAGTGAGTGGTGTGCAAAGCCAGGCTGGCTGTGATGGCTGTGGTGGTTCCTCTTCTTGTGGCAGGATCAGTTTGGCCTCCCAGTGTGCAACATTCCTGAGCAGTGCCACACCAGTTCAGGAGCCAGACGTGGGAGCTGTTTCAGTACAGGTGAGCTCAAGGCTTGCTTGGTTTAGACACCTCTATCACAAAAAAGAGCTGGACCTGGTGGAACAATTGGTCAGCTCTCAGCCAGGCCCACAAGCCAGACAAAAGTGACAGGTGACATTGCTAATGGATTTCACACAGCTCTGAGGTTCCTTGCATGCAGCACATGGTGTGCATGCTGCCAGCTGGGGCTCCCTTTGCCTATTTGTCATACCTGAGAGAAAAGCTGACCACCAAATTTTGCACTGGAGATATGCTGCCATTGCAGGCTGGCTCTGTGCCACGACTGGCCACTCCTCTTGATCCATTCCCACATACTGAGCTGGCTCTGGGTGAGCCACATGGCATCTTAGGATGGAAAACAGACCTGAGAGCATTGGGTATTACTTTCATCATTTCAGCCTCAAGGACACAGGGAGCTGAACCCTTCACAGCACAAAAAAGAAGAAAGCCTTTAGCTGAGGAAGGGCCTTAGAGGAAGAGGAGGTATAGGGCAGGTTGGAAGCATCCTTAGAAGTAATGGTTTGTAACCATCTAAGATCCTGGGGAAGCAGGGAACTTCCATCAGGTGGATCTCCACAGATCCAGGTGGATCTCCAAGCAAGCATGCTGTGTGCCTCCTGCCCAGGTTGACCATGACATTCAAGGCAGCACCCACTCTTCACCCTTTCCTCTCTGCATTCAGCTCCCCCAGGCTCCACATGGCAGTTTAACAAGCACCTGGTAGGAGCACACTGTTCATGGATGAAGGTGCAGGACTAGGGGGAGTGCAAGCGTCTCTGAAATGACACAGCCTATTTTGGGGGAACTGTGGACAACAGCCTTGCTGATCTGGCTTTTGAGGTGCCTGATTCTTAGAGTTTATTTTCCCTTTGTGTTTGCTTTCCTATGGACTGTGAGAGGACTCCTTATGCTCCTTATGTACTCCAACAAACATGCTTCAGGGTAAAAAATGTCTTCAACCACCAGCCCATTTTCTTGTCTTCTTTTCCCCATGTTTGCTCATGCCTCACATTTGCACAGTCAGGTGCCTCTGCTCTGACATTTTTGTGCTGCAGGGTTGGTGTAAGGCAGGGCTGGAAACTCCTCTCCTTCAGCCCTCACAAAGCTGGTTGTGGACAGAGGCTGACCCCCGTGGAGAGCATTCAGCCACTCTGAAACCAGACCCTGTAAAACAACTGCCACAGCTGTGCCCCCAGGCCCTGAGTCACCCATTTGCTCTTCCACTCGTGGGGCAGGTGATGCACCACGAGTGGCACAGTTCTCCAAGCACCTCCTCAGTCATAATTTTCCTCTTATTTTATGATTACTGTTTAGGACATAATCATCAGCAGACCAAGTGTAGGGGCACAGGTGAAGGTAAGGGCACAGGTGAAGGGCATTCCTCTTTCACATTTTAACACTCCAGGGCTGGCACTATAAACCATGCTAAACAAAACCAAGGCTTTAAGTTTGGAAAGAAAATTAAATACTGCCATCTTGCTCCTGGGTTACCAAAGCAAATCAAGGGCTCATCAGTAACAAAAGCCCCAAACACTGGCCCTAACCCCATCTTTTTGAGTGGTGTATTAATAGGAAATTGTTGCTAGTATGTTTCCAAGAAACTAGCTGCAGAGAAACCTGGGGGATAGGCTCTGTAGTGTGGGTGTCTGGGGCTCACTTGGGTCCATAGACCAAGCTGCTCTCCTCATCTACAACTCCATCTGCTCTATAGGCAGGGCTCCCTTTGCCAGGGTGTCTAGGATCTTGGCCACATCTCAGAGAAGATGATTCTCACATATTCCTGGATGTGATTGTCCATGTAAGACCCCACTCCAGCCCTTGGCTCATCTCATAGAACAGCCCCCAACCAAACAAGTACATTTGCCTTTCTGGATTCTTTGCTGGGAGATCCTTCCACTCCAAACAGCATGTGAATGAATCAAGCTGATGGGGGCAGGTGTCTGGGATCCCACTGCCAGCACATAAAGCACAAAATGATCACTGCTGTACCAGACTCTTCCTTCAAATGAAAAACTTCAGAGAAAGGGCCAGGAATTGAACTTATCTCTGCTCTGAAGTAGTAAGTGAACAAAAACGTAAATACAGGCTTTGTGGCTCAAGGAAGTCAACAGAACTCCCAGGTGACTCTTGTCAGCATCAGACACCTGCCAAGTCCCACCCTGTTCATCCCCGACTTGTGCATTTTGTTGCTATCAGAGAAATCTAGCTCTTTATCAAGACTCATTTTACATTATTTGTTATCATTACATAACAAGTAATCAGATTCATTGTTATTGCTGTTTCCATCCTGCCAGATATGGGACTCCCACCCCCTCCCTGCGGAGACACTTCTAGGAAGTAC
>VYZR01006158.1:0-24341 GCA_013400675.1 Oxylabes madagascariensis
GGGTGCACGAAGGGGTTGGGGACGGTGGGCGGGCAGAAGGAGTGCTGCCTGGGCAGCGGCAGCACCCGCGGCGCCATCGCCGCCGCTATTCCCGGCGGCTGCGCATGAGCCGGCGGCGGAGCCCGGGGCCAGCGGCTCCGGCCGGCCCTGCCCACCACGGGAGCCCCGCCTCGGGCAGGTGAGGGTGGGCGGGCCCGCCCCGGCCCTGCCGCCGGGCTGCCGGGGACGGTGGTAGCTCTGAGGTGCGCAGCCCTGGCCCGTGCCCTGCCCCGCAGTGGAATCCCCGTTCCCGCAGCCCTGCCCTGGGATCCCTGTCCCGCAGCCCTGCCCCGGGATCCCTGTCTCTCCGCCCTGCCCCGGGATCCCTGTCCCTCCGCCCTGCCCGTGCCCTGCCCCGGGATCCCTGTCCCTCAGCCCTGCCCCGGGATCCCTGTCCCTCAGCCCTGCCCGTGCCCTGCCCTGGGATCCCCGTTCCCTGCCCGTGCCCTGCTGCCCAGCTCCGTGCTCCCCGCAGCTGAGCCGCGCTCGCCGGGTGCCCTCACACGGCGATGTTGATAAGCCCCGGGAGGAACGCGGGCCGCTATCTGAGAGAGGAAAGGGGCGAGCACGGTCATGGCACAAGGCAGAGGTCGTTTCTAGGAGAATGGTGCATTTTCACCACTGCAGGCATTCACCATTTACGGCTGGTACAGTGATTCTGGTTCTTGAGCACGTCAGGTCTGCAGATCCGCTGCAGCCTTTCTCGGCGTGCTGGATGCCCGTGGGATCCCTGCCCTGAGGGATGCGCCAGGGGCGGCTCTGCAGGGCCGGCGGTGCGGTAAAACGCTGTCCTCAGGCACCTTCTGCCGGCCTGCCTGCTGCTGCTTTCAACCCAAGAGGAAGTTCCACGCTGACCACATTTAGGAAGCAGGCTTTTGGGTTCTCACAGGAATCCGGTCCATGGTGGGGCTGCGCCCCGGTCTGTCTGTGCAGCCAGCGCTGGCCTGAGGGCCGCTGGTCTCTGGAGTGACATTGGTTCAAACACTTGGTTCTGCTACGGTGCTTTTCCAATTTCTCCTTCACATGAAAATATTGGTAATTCTTAGCACAACAGCTGTTTGTATGTTGCCAGACTGTTCATGTTGCTGTTATGAAGCTAATTGTAAACATCTCATAGTTCAGTTCCCACTTTGACGTCTCTGCTTCCACAAAGATACCATCAACATCCACAAAACTTAATTATTATAAAATTATTAGTTGTGTTTTGCAACTGCAGGTGCTTAAGGAGTAGTCATAATTATATATCTGGGCTAACTGAAGCCTGCCTATAATGGAAGCTTGAGGAGGGTAGGATTTCCCTTGGCTGGTTTCCAGGATTTCCCTGTGATTGCCAGTCCTTGAAACCAGCGTTGTCCTCGGAAAAAGCTGAGAGCTCTGAACGAACTGGATCAGCACAGTCATCACAGAAAGTAAACCTGGGGGGAACTCCAGAGGAGAAAGATCAACTCTGCCACTACCGCTCTTGACAGATGATTTTAGAAAGTAAAATTTAAAAGCCCATGACTTCTCTAGCTGATCCGTTCCAGCACTTCTCTGTTAATGTCTTGAAATGATTTTTTTCTATATCTGAGAAGGATATCTCTCATTGCAGATGATATCCATCCTCAGTGGATGCAAGAACTGGTCCCTTTCCTCTCTGCAGTCAGTTTTCGCACACTTGCGTACTTATGCTTTCACCAGACTGATGTTTTCAGATTTTCTCTCCCAGGTGATAGTTCCTAAGCATCTGAGCATTCTTAAAGCCTCCCTCTAGCTTTTCTCCAATGAGTCCACATCTTTCTTGAGGTACCCAAACAGGAAATACTACTGCTAGGAGGCCTGACCAGTGCAACTGAGTGGGTAGGGAGGATTAATTTGTGTCTGACAAATTATAGTATCATATCACTATATAATATTGTCAGCGGCTTTTTTTTTACCACTAACCTGATCTCTGACTCACAATGTGGCTTTGCAGACATGATGCTTTTCATACGTAGATTAGTGTTTCTGGTGACGTGTACATTTATTAAAAACATTGATATTGATTATAAACATTCTACTCTTCTAAGGCTGATTAGCTATATAGCACCATTTGAAAGGCTTAACATCACAAGTACTAAAATACAAGCACGGTGCAAAAAAACCTTTAATGTTCAGAACATGTGAGACAGTGTGATGATATTTAATTCTTTGGCTGAATTGGGGTCAGCATCTCTTTTGAATAATAATTAATTTTTTGTCTATGAATCTATGGTAAATTGAATCTTGATCAATGCACCACTAACATAAAACACCACCAAGCTTCTGCAAAGCTGATATCTGGAGTCTTTCACCAAAAAGCTTTATATGGTGCTAAAGATGGACATCAAGGGTATAAGTAGCATTAGCTTGCTACTCATTATTGTTCTTGGTTGAAAGTACAGCTTTAGTTTTGCAGGTCACTAGGATAGCCTATGTTTTTCCTGAAGAGCTTACCCTATACCTTGATTCTGCTTAGAAACTGTAGAAAAGTGGCTCTGGAGTAGGTGTAGCTTCTGTATACAATCCAAATGAATCATACTAGTGATACATGAAAACCCAGTACACATTTCCCTAGTGTAAGACAGGAATTTTTCTCTCTTACAGACAGACACAGCTTTTTTTAAGTGCATGCAACTTTATAGTGTTTAGTATAAATTGTATATATACAGTCTAAAATGGACTAAGATATCTGCCTTATTGTAGCTGCCTTGGGGGCAGTTTACTCTCTTCCTCATTTTTGTAAAAAGTAAACTATAACTTACCTTCTTATCATAAAATGTGCAGTAGGAACAAACATATACTGCAGAATATAAATATTTGCAAACATTTTTTTTAACTCTTCTGTCAGTAATTCCTAATCTGAACCAGAGGCTAAAAGAATGTGCCCTTTTAAACATTTGTCTGTTTAATTCTTTTGATTTGTTTTACCTTTTGGTGTTGTTTTACCTTTATAAAAACATGTGTACAAAGACATTTTTGATACTGAGAACCTGCTCGTGGTTGACCTGCTCCCTGCTGTTTTCTGACAAAAATCTGCCATCTCCTGGCCCGGCTGTGTAACACTGCTGCACACAGCAGTTGGGGAGCATCTGTTCACTGCTTGTAAGAAAAACAACTTCTCTCAAAGACTAGCTAAAAAACTTCATGCAAAGTGCCATTCTGATTTTCTGGTTTCTTTCTGTGGTACTAAATGTGAACTACTTGTGAGAAATGTGTATGAGGACAGCAGTAGATGACTATGTGTTTCTGTTCTCAATTCAACAACTTCTTGCTTGCTTACTTTCTTACTTTCTTGCTTTCTTTCTTACTTTCTGGCTTTCTTTCTTGCTTTCTGGCATTCTTTCTCTCTTGCTTGTTTGCTTTCTTGCTTGCTTGCTTGCTGTCTAGGCCGTGGTCCCCTACGGTTCAGTTTGTGCCTCCCTCCTGGAAGAAGGCCTGCTAACCCCTTCTAAGTGCCCTTCTGGGCCCAGCTGACAGCATGTTCTCTCCAGCGATCAGGGCAGCCAGAAAGTGTAATAAAGTCACATGAAGTTTGTCTTTCTCCACCTGGGACAGTGTTCCAACATTATCCTGCTAACCTGTGTATACTCAAAGGTCTTTATGCCCTGACCGTGCACCACAGAACCTCAGTCTCACGCCACGTAAATGGCGCTGCGGCAGGCTGGATAACACTGGGTGTGTGAGTCCTTCGGGTTCTGTCAGTCAGTTTCAGTCTCCTGGGAATCCAGCTCTGCACGTCCCTCTGTAGAATTCACTGGTTTAGCAAGACTTCAAGCAAGGAAAGCAGTTCTGGACTGTTCATTTCACAGTGCTCAGGTACTTGGGGACTGGAGGAGGTGCTGACTTGCAGGCATGCACCCACCCAAGCAGGCACTTATGGGGGCATCATGTACATACAAACCCAGACATATCTTTTCTTTTATTCTAAGACAGGTGCTGAAAGAGATGTATCTTGGAGTTTTCATTTAATGTTAAATAGAAGTGAAATACCCTTAAATTTAATCTTTCTCTTGGGTATTCCTAGATGTTTTTCTCTTACAGACATTTGTTCCTCTGCCTCTGTCTCTTCTTCCCTAAATGTTAGACTTTCTGTGTTTATGTTATATTCCTTATATTGATGCACATACACAGTGTTTTCTTGGTAAGTTTATAAATGCTTCATTCAATTTGAGAGTTTTTTCTAGCTGGTTTTGTCAGAGACAAGTTGCTGTTCCCAGTGTGTTATCCATGCCAGCCCATGAGTGCAGGTAAAAGAGTCCTGGTGTGCTGCACCAAAGAGGAAAATTCATGCTGAAAGTTCCCCAAAGCTTCTTCTGCTGAACTCCCTTCTCTTTGCAATGCTCAGTGGACAAAAGGCAAATAAGTCAGAGGCAAGAACCTAATCACTTCATATAGCAAGTCACACCTGATAATGACCTCTGCAAAGGGAGACACTCCAGGAAATGCTTAGCTTGCATGGTGTTAGTCTCAGCGGAGTAGGTAGGACTTGGTTGGATTTTTGGTCCTAGACAGGCAGATAGATTGCTGAGCCAGCTCTGCTAACAATTTAGGAAAAAGGATTGACTCTTGCTGATGCTGAGTGAAAATAGAGGTGGTATTATCTCAGGGAGTCCATTGGGTATGTCCCCTTGGAGATTCCTCCTTCCTCACCTGAGCTGGCTGCAGAACTAGACAACTTGACAAGAATTTCTCTTCTGTTCCTCTGGGTAAGGAATGCTCTCAATGATGGAGCATCTCCAACTCCCAGTGCTCTCAAATTGGCACCTTCCCTGATTATTGAATTCACTGGAAAACAAAAGAAAAAAGTAGATTTACAAGAAAAAGAGGGACTCCAGTGATTTGTGTGACAATGAGATATAAAATTACCAGTTGGGTTTTTTTTCCTTTGATCTGAACCCAGGAGCCTCAGTAAAGTTTACCCTATTTAAAGCATTAATTAGGGAGCTGACTGTACATAAAGATAAAACAGAACTCTTAAAAAAGTCTCCAGGGACTCCAAAAAACCCAGGTTTGTCTACATGAGGCAAAAGAATTTTAATTAGCAGCAACTGAATTGAAGTGAACTGATATGCGCAACAAAAAGAGAATTTATCTCACAATGTATTCAGAAAACATAATTGAATGTTCATTAGCTAAGAGTTATATACTGACTGTTAATGAGCAGAAATGAATATGTATTATTTCTTATTAAGCCAGAAGTGTATGGAACTAATTGCATTTAAATATAGTAGCTATAAAGCTGTTTATTAACAGTCACTACTAAGAAGAGGAAAGACATAGGTGAATTTATATTCTTTACTGCAGTATCTTTTTGAATATTTATTATGCTAAGTGGTATTAATACAGTTTTTCAGGGGAATGGTTATTATGTTGTGCTAGTAGGGCTTGGTGATGCCTTCATTTTGATAGGATTTATGCTTTATTTATTTTAAATTAGGGAAGGCAGCACAAACAAACAGAAGCTCTCGGGTTCCTCTAAGGCAGTGTTATTATTGCTTCTCAGGGCGAGGGTCCTCTGTTACTTGTGATCAAATGACACTTGGCTTCTTGATATCAAACCTTGATAATAATCTCAGGAGAGAGTTTTGGTAAGGTTTCTTTGTTGCAGATGTACAGGAGAGAGCCATCTTGTTACTAGGTGTGGTGACAGAAGAGCAGAATGAATTTGCATTAACACACGGGGTGTGCTGTGCATGCACCCAGGAAGGGCCCGTGCCTGCCCAGGGAAGCCTGTCGTTATGTGGTGACACCCTAGGCTGAGCTTGAGAGGAAACTGGTAGGGCATGGTGGGCACTCTGTCTGATGAGGGACACAGGGAAGTGCGTGGGAGTGAGCAGTCACAGAGTTGTTTAGGTTGGAAGGGTTCCCTTTGGAGCATTTAGTTAGTGAGGGGTGCATGAAGAAGGGAAGGGTAGAAGAAGGGATGATGTAGCTGCCCATCCTTAGGACAAGGTGTGAAATGGAAACCCTGGTCTCCAACAGTTCCTCGGCCTTGGAGTTTAGTCAGATGAGGGGTGCTGACTTTGCCTGAACATTTTATGGCTTTTACCTTGATTTCAGTGGTCCCTTGGTAAAGGAGAGGGACAATAAACAAAGATGGAGAAGGAAAGGAGCAGTAAAAGAGCAGTGACACTCTGAGTAGGTGCAGAGCAGCAGGGAAGAAAGGAGTACCACAAAGAGGGAATTCCATAAAAATAAGTAGAAGTGTGATTGCTTCCCAGTGTTGAGTTAGCCTGTTTCCTTTGGAGCTCCTGTGGAGTGCTGGACCAAGACACAGTTGCTCCTGTCTGCAAACTTCACTGGCATCTGCAAACAAATTTGGATTTACACCCATGATTATTCTTTGCAGTTAAAAGGCCACATCTTCTGCATGGCAAAAATAGGTGTTTTCATCCTCCTGCTCCATTTGCAGTTGAAGGATGCTTTGGGGCTGCTAGTCAGGGAGGGTTTACACACATTTAAGCTAGTCTGTGCATTTGACATCAGTGCTTTAGGCAATGATTTTGTGGAGTTTAGATTACTGTCTTCCTGCTTACGTAGAAGAATATCTTGCTTGTTCTGATTTGAATAAAATTATTTTAAATTTTGCAATTTATTCATTTCTGGTAAAATTATTACAGATTTTTACAGTAACCAGTGGTCCTACTGTTTTAGTAATCTGACTTTCTCTTTATTAATTGTACAGATGCGTTTTTACTACAGGATTCTTTCGTAGCAGCAACTGCACGTTCACTTTCAGGAAGATTGTAACTTTTCCCCTATTCACAAGAGGGCGATAAATCCCCAGTCATTTTCATGCAGCCTCTAGTAAATGTTCAGTACCGCACTGCAAAATGTCATAAAGACCAGCTTGCTGTCAAAAAACTGATATATATGTATATGATCTGTATGAAATATTGTGATGCCTTTTGTTTTGGTTAATGGGGCGTTTAAGCTACGTTCTGTTTATTTCATCCCACTGCAGATCCTACCATAAGTGGAAACTAGATGTGGAAAAGTTCTTTATAATATCCCCCCCACCACACATTGCAGATGTTTTCTTCATGGTACACATGCAGGTATTAAATTCAGATGAATGTCAAGCACATAATAAAAAACTGATTTTGAGCACAGCATTCAGGAGAATTTCCCATAGCCTGAATGTTGGGTATGTTTATTTCTTCCTCATATTGAAGCTTTCTTTGGTAATCAGAACCTTCCATTTATTAACTTTAATATTTTTCTTGAACTAAAGTATCTTTTGTTTTGAACCTTCCCTTTAAATACGTAGGTTATTTCATCTAAAAACAAACCTTTTTGTGGTGATAAAATCAGTATGGACAGCTGCCATAAGAACTGCAATGTCTCTATTTTTGTTGACATTTTTGTAATTTATTAACATAAATTTCCAATATTTCTATTTATTCACATTCACTATTTCTTTTCAATAGTTTCTGTTTCACATTGTATAATAAGAATGATTTCAGGAGTCTTACATGGAATAAGGAAAAGAAAAAAGAACTGGTTCAGTGTACTAAATTTTATGTCTCTGTTGATGTTATCTGAGTTCATTCCAGCTCCTGTATTTGAAGAAACTGGATTTCTTCCAGCTCTAAAGCTCCATGACCCAGTCCATGCAGTTTTTAAGCTGTCAGTATTAGAACAAATTCTTGATAATTTATGGTGTAGTATGGCCTCTGAAGAATGTTTTCACTTCGTATCTTAATATGAAAAATAAATGCTGAAAGTCTCTAGCAATGCACTGAGGCATTTGCTGGATGTATTAGAACAGCGTCCAACTGAGTTTAAGGGCCTCAGCTGATGTGACTTCCTAAAATAATAAGACAAGTTCCATGACTCTTGAGGTTCCTTCTGCAGTCTCAGTGGAGTTCTGGGGCTGTCTCAGATAGCTGAGACAAAAACACCTTTATATTGTCTTTCAACAACTTCAGCTGTGTATGGATGCAGAGACTCAGCCTTGCCTGGCCCCTTGCCCAGTTGTTGATTACCTCAGGCTCGCAGTATGAGGGAGCTGTTAAAAATCAGGGCCACCAATAGCTTATTTATTTTGATATTATCTTGCCTGGAACAACCTTCACAATTCACCTCCACCTCTCCTCCAGCGGTGCCTGCGGGGGCTGCACCAGTGCAAGGGCAGAGCTGTCCTTGAGCACAGCACTGGTTGTGTGCTCTGGCAAACAGGATGCAGGACTGGGCAACAGGCACAGCTGGGGAGAGGTGTGGATTGGAGCTTGGGGGAGAACAATTTACCCTGTTTGAGGGAAATTAGAGTCTGCCCCGTGCCTTTCCTAAATACCAGATGAGGTCTATGGCCTCCTCACTATTTTTTGTCAGCTCTAAAACTGGAGTGTTTTAATGGGTGTCTTACAGTCATAGTTCCCAGGTTGGGAGCACCACTGTAAACACAAGCTCCTTCCCAGAGATTCTCTCACTACAGCCAGGCATTTTGGCTATTTGAGTAAAGACCAACATTATATAACAAACCCTTGTGACTGTGTCTGTTGGTTTACTATCAGCTTTCCTCTGGACAGCAGCAGAGTTTCGTGTGCTTCATTAATGTCTCCTGACTGTCTTGGCAGATGCAGCCCCGGCTCTGCTGTGTGTCTGAGGGTATGAAAATCTTAACAGGCACATTCAATTGTAAATATGATCTGCCTCACAGTAATGTATAACTCGTGTGTTTCCAGCGAAGGAAAACAAACTCTACTTACCACAAAAATGCGCCCTCCAGACCTCCATCCAGAAACTCCACGTCAGAAAGATATTTAAGTCATACTTTTGTCATATTATTTAGAGTTTTAAGTACACCACAATAGTAGGAGTGTAAGTATGCAGATGGGTCAATTCTTTTTACATCATTTCAAGAAATAAAGAGGAGTTGAGAGTGAACAAGCAAGAGTAAATAAGGCATTTCCAACTGACCCACTAACCGTGACTCAGCTGAGATATCTGATGAGAGCAAGAACTTGATAACTGGAATTAAGGAGGGAGTGGAAGGCATGCAATAATTATTTTTTATTTAGCAACTGGAGGAAGATTTCTCCTACCAATTTCTTCCGTAGTGTTAACAGGTATCTGCTTTGCTCAAACCAGTTTCTGCTTTTTTAAGTGCTGATACTGAAGCCGTTCTAATGCTATTAATATGACAGATGAGGCTGCAAGATTGTAAGGAGAGCAGCAAAATTCAGGTGTGTGAGCTCAGTTAATGCTAATATAATCTTCCCTAAGCCACACCGCATTTTCTGAAGGTGAGGATATTGGGTAATTTAAAGCAAGACCAAGTATTTCTGCTGTTTAGCAGTCAGGACCCTTGAAGACCACAGCAGTGTCTCTTCTGCACAGGTACTCATAGATAAGGTTGATCTGACATAGGGACCAGCCTAGAAATTTGCTGTGAAGGCCAAAGCAGAGATCTATTATAAGTGTTGGAATACAGGTTAAAAGAAATATTTTTCTAGAGGAAAAGGGCAGGAAGGGTGGAAACAATGAGTCTTGCAAAAAAAGGATTGAATGCTAGGAAACAGGCTTGCTATAACTTGGCAGTTTTCAGAGATGTGCTGCTAATTGTGCCTAAAGAATAAACATTCTGCTTTTCTGCTGAATGTAGCCAGAGTTTGTGGCCAGCAAAAAGGCAGGGAAAGCTCTGAGGAAGTGTATACGTGTAACAGGGACATTTCAGATGCTGATGACAGGTGCTTTGCCCAAGCTTTTCATTCTGTATTTCAAAGAAGGTTTGAGTCTGGAAATGTGCTGTGGGATTAGAAGCACTGTCCAAGCTCTACTCAGCTGGCTTAGAGAAGCTTTTGGACACTGATATGTGAGGCAGGTTCAACAAACTGAGATTGTGCCTTGAACAGAAAAATAACCGCTTTTTCTTCTGTGGAATCAGATCACAGATATGGATGTTAACAAAGGATTATGAAGCTGTAGCTCAGTTCTCATAAAGAGGAACGGTGATTAGTTACAGAGACTTGTGAGCTTCCTTCCCAGCAGCAGAGAGGCATGGACCCAAAGGGACTGGGTGTTGGAATTTCCCCCATGCTTCACTGGGCAAATGACAGTAACTCTGTGCTGGTTTTCCAGTCTGCAGTATGAAGTGGTTATCTTACTGGAGGGATAGAAAGGCATAATCAGTTGTAAAATGTATTGAAACAGAAAGTGCTATCTCAGTGCAAAGTGGTTTTATCTACTGCTGCACACCCAAAGGATTTACTTTTGAGGTGGAGACACATTTCTTAATGCCTGTGATGTGTACCGAGACAATTGGAAATAATAAAGCCTTGGGGTAGTGGTGTTGGAACCTTGTTCTTATTGAGGTCACTGGCAATTCCATCACTGATTTCAGCAGGAAGAGGATCAGGCTGTTTTATCAAGAGGCCTTAGGTAAACACAAGACTTTCCAAGACTACAGATCTGGGGTTTTTGGAAGGCTAAATTGTGCAGTGCCAGTCCTTGCCTTGGTAGGTGGTGTAGTGTTAGTAGTGTAGACACTTTATGTCAATTAATTACTCAGGGACTTATTAACTTGAAATTTTAAGGAAAGTGCTAGCTTCATTGCTGTCTGCAAACATAACATGCAGAGTGAAGAGGGTTCATATACCCTGGGCATTTTGGCAGAAAGCGAATATAAAATGTGCTAATTGAACAGAGGACAGTAATTCAAAAGCATGTGTGCCATTAAAATGTATCATACGATCCATGAAAGAACTTAAAAATAAACACAGTGCACCACTGTTGTGGAAACTGAAAAGTGGCAAAGGTGGGGAGAAACCAACAGAAAAAGAAATAGAAAAATCTCCACAAAACCAAAAAAAGACCTTGTGGAGATTGACCCCAATGTAAATCAAGTTAAAAATGTATTGATATTTGGGAGATGCCTCTGACAGTTATAAACTTAAACAAGAAGAATGGATATTTCTCTGAAGAATTTCAGGGTGTATAGATCTGCAAACAATTTATATATCAAAGCAGTCACCAAATGGGCTGGAGAGGCAGAGAAACAAATCATTTCCAGAAACTGCCATTATCAGAATTTATAAGCAGTGGTAATCTCAGTGTTGTTACAAAAGCGAATATTAATGTCTGTATTTTAAATAAAATCTGATTTTGATTTTATTATGGGGCCTTGGCAATGGTCTTGGAAATTTGTGTTGCAGCCATGTCAGCTGGAGTCTTTTGACATATAAATGACAGAAATCTGGCAAGTTTTCTAAACTACCTGTACTATCTTGTTATATCACAGTGCAGTGTTTCATCTAACCATTGAAAATTTGTATAGTAAGCACAGTTAACAGACTGATGCACAGGTGACTTTCTTATTAAAAAATAGATTATCCTTTATTTATTTCTAATGTTTTTCTAAAGAATTTGTGCTCCCAGATGATTTTATGCTTTTACATTCATTTCTTGGTTTGGAAAGGAAGATCTTTTAATAATGTTTAGCATCAACCTCTCCCACCTGTGCAATTTGCTGCTCTAGTAAAAGTGCTGTTCACCTGCAAAAGCTTATAACGTGCTATATGAAATGTCAGGAATGATAAAGCAAACCCAAGAACCTCTGAAAGAAAATGTACTGCCATGAATATCTGAGATCTACTGAACCACTGCTTTATTATACCTAAATTTCAATAAACACTTTTCTTAAGAGCTTGTGCTTCAGTAGGCATAGAGATGTGTTTTCTATGTAAATAGCAGTGTTTGCCTTTTAAAAACTGTATTCCACTGCAGTAGTAAATCCTACAAGCAAACTAAGACATGAGATATGGAATAAAATCTCTGAAACCTCTCTCTTGGCTTGTTGGGTTGTCAGTTGTGGCCATAGGGTGAGAATGCCTTAGAGAACTGATTTTCACAGTGTTTTCGTGATCGTTCGAGTTTCGACAGTAAGAGAGAAGGGAGGAAGCCAAAACCATTAAAGGGTGCTAATAAGCTCATTTTGCCCCTTCACTGTTTTATGCCTTGCCCCAGATTCTATAGCTCCACTCTCAAACGAGATGGTATGGCACAGGATTTACTTCTGAGCACTTATCACTCCTTAGGAGAAAGCATTTACGTTTTCCATGAGAATGCTTTCTATTCATATCTTCCTTGTTAGCATTTTTATCTCATTACTTTACCCCGAGGTGTCACTTAGAATGCTGCTCAGAGGTAAGAGGGTAGGTTCTAACAGGACCAGTCTGTGACTCCATCCTATGCAAAAATATCACTTGAATATTTGCAGAATGAAAGGCAGTCTCTCCAGTTTTATATTCTGCTTATGCTTTTGTATTGCTCTTTTCCATGTATCTCTGGAGAGCTTTTGTGTAGGTTTTCAGGCAAGACAACTGTTACCTGTCATGCAGAGCTTTCTCTTTCTCTCTTCCTTTTTTCCAAAGAAAATCACTTTGGAAAAGAAGTAAGGGACTTGTACAATTATAGTAATGCTACCTGTATTACATTAAATGATGTGGTGATTCTTTAGCTTGGACTGTTTGCTTTGCATGGACTAGCAGAAGGCTGGAGTTTCAGTGTTCTTAAATCTGCTTATGATTTATTTGTTGAAGTTGGATTGGTTCTCAAGCTGGTTTAGATCTGTTTCTCTGTGGCTAAAACTGGCAATTACAATGCTTATCCATAAAAGCAAAGTTGCTTGCTTCAACACAGACCTAGGGCACATCTCCTAGGGAGATAATGTCATGGAAGAAAGTCGTTTAATGATGGAAGAATGGAAACATTGGAGAGTTCTTTGGGTTTTTTGAGATTTCATCTTTCTGTTCTCTGTCCCAAAGTAAATGTCTTTGCACAAGTAATCTGAATTGCATATTAAGACCTCTGAATATCCTTGGGTAGCTTAGAACAAACGGGCTATGTCATAGCCTGGTTGAGCACAAAGTTTGTGGCTCAGTTTAAAAGTACTTGAGGGGAGAATAAACACATTTAAGGGACTTTGAGATAAAAAGCCAGGGCTTTTAGCATGCACAGTTGTGCATGGAGCTTGTTGTGCTTCATTAAGGCAATGTAAAAGATGTCCGGTGACATGGTGGTCTAATCCAATGCCACTGGGCAGAGCCTTGGTACAGCAGGTGCTGAAGTGTTACTGGAATAAAGAGAAAGCTAATTGCTACAGTTGCATGCTGGGTTGATTGACTTACCCATTTGGGAATATCTTATGCAATAGGGTAGAACATACTGCCACAGGTGCACAAGTTCCTATTGTGTTTTCTGGACAGAAGTCCAATAAATAATTGTGTAATTTCTATCAATAATGCTGTGTGCTGAATACTCTGATCTTGTCTTTCTGAAAGGGAGGCTGTGTTCCTACACCTCCTACAAAGGCAGTCAGGACCACAGTGAGATTCTTTGGTGCTGCTGGCTTTTGGGCAAGCACTAGGAGTGAACCACTAGCAGCCCATAATTACACCAAAATTAGAAAGCTCCATAATTATGAGTACAGTCATGCTTTCTTCTACTCTCTTGCCTGTTATTGGCCCTACAAATCTTGGAAGGGGGAGAGATTAGCAAATGTGTGTGGTTGCTCTGCAGTTCTTCAGAGAAAGTGACATTCTGGATCTGGTGCCCCTTCCTGTGCCAGCTCTGACTCCCCAGCTCCACAACAAACTCCTCAGCTTGTAGAGGTGTCCCATGGGTTCATTAGTTCATGTTTATAATATGTCTTGATGTAGAAAGTGTTGGTATTATTACTTAAAACTCTTGAACATCCTCTTGGTAAAGAGATAGAGGACTTCTAATTACAAAAAATGTGTATCCTGAGAATAACAATCCCATTGTCTGAATTCCAGTGACTTTTTCTTCATGGCTTCCTGTTACTATTCAGTTGACTTTTAAGAACATATAATTTTTAAATAGTTTTTTCAAATTTAGAACGGAAGTTGCCTGACATTAAAATATTTAGATTTATTCTGATTTTATTTTTAACTGCATACAGCGCTGCTTTGATTGAAAATATTTAGACTGAGAAAACCCATGCCAATATGCTGTATTTGTATTTTTGCTCAGCTCTTCAGGAAATTCCTTGTCTGTCTCTGTTGCTTGGCTATAATGCATTTAATGAAAATGGGTTTTGTTGTTTTTTAGAGTAAAACTGGTATAAAAACTTGGAAAAGAAAACACTGCTGCCTTCACAAATAATTCTAAGAAAAAGGAAGTATAAATGAACTTGTATGTATTATTTCTTATTCATTGTGGTGCTTTGTGTCAGAAGACTTGGACAGGTTATTTAGTTTTTGCTGTGGGTAAATGATGTACCTGGTGAAATGAGCCTCTGTTACTATGGAGCAATGGACAGTCTGTCTGTTTTAAAGTCTGCATTCCACTATCTGTTGATCACATGCAACACTGCAAATTGATGAAAACGAGCTTTTTTCTTCTTCCTCTAATAAGGAATCATTTCATTGGCTCTGAGTCTTACTGGAACTTAACAAGTCCAGACCACATATGTGTCCTGAAAAGATGGACACAGTAATATCATGGAAACACTTAAAAAGTTGTTGTGTTATTTAATTTATTCTAATTTAACTTCTGAAAATGTGAATTTAAATACTTAACACTTTGTTTCTAGGAAGACCAAGTAGTTCTAGCTTCTGCTTAGGGCACTAGGGTTAGCCTGAGTTAGTGAATGTTATAAAACAAAGTTTCCATCAATGAACTAACCTGAAGTATGTTTTCAAAAACACATCTGCAGTCAATAATTTTGAAGAGTAAGAAGTGTTACGGACAAATTCGTTGAAAACATATTCTATACTGGATATGAAATTCTTGTGCACATGGATAAACAGCACAATTCCTGGGCTCTGGAGGTCTGATACGGGGCTTTGGAGAGACACTCAGCTAGCAGGGTTTGTGTGTTTGCACATAGTTTGTAAACAGCATGATTTGGAATGCAGTCATGTCCTGTGGTTTCCTCATATCCTTCATGTTGGATGAAAAATAAGCTGTCATTCATGGCATTGTGGAAAAGAACTACTTAAGAAGAGAATCATTGAATGTGGTAAATTTTACATTGTTTATAGCCCTTAAATCAAATGTAAAAGTGACTGATCAATGTAGTAATCAGTGGTTGAATTTGAGGCGTCATTTAAGGAGATCAGGTTAAATTATCACAATGTTCCTTCAAAAGTAAAAGCTACAAAAGCACTACTGCACAATCAGAACTTCATGTACCACATTTCTGTAGAAATGAGTACTGTTTTTAAGTGCTCTGAGAGGGGAGGAGGGGCCTTCACTTTAACCCTCCCTTCCCCAAACTCAGCATGAATGCTGAGCTGTGTTAAAGTGCCTTGCAAATAGGGGGAAAAGAACATTCCTCCTTTATCCACAATGCAATGCTGTTGTGTTTAACTCCAGGTCATTTTTTCTAAAAAATAACAGTAATAATAGCATCATCTTGCATTTTGATAAACTGAAAGTATTTTTATGAATAGCCACCAGTACAGATATAGATAGAACCTGTTCATGTTAGTGGTACACACCCATCCCATCAGGGAAATGGAGAGGTCTTGCCAACATAGATTAGATTGTGATGGATATTAGACAGTAAGTGAGAATAGATTAATCTATATAAATGTGAAGTATTTAGTACTATTCTTCTGCTCTGGATAATGAAATGCCATCGAGGCACAGTTTAATTTCTGTTTATTGACAGACATCTGCTGCAGTAAAGAACCTGCCAAGAGCATGGTCTATGTTTTGAATTGATTTTATATCCTGATAACTCTCCATAGTTGTGTGAAACATGCCCAGGTGCTGGAATGGAATTCAGTAGTCCTGTCTCTAATAATAATTTATCTGTTACCTTGCTTATGATTATTCCTCTTCTGGTGATCCCTCCCCTTCCCCGACTGTAAATAATAGCAGAAGGAAGACCTCTGCTTTGCCCCTCTAATGACAAGTCAGTTCATCTGAGTTTTGAGCTGCTTGCATATTTATTTTATACTGTCAATACTTTGTTAATATTTCCATGATGCTTGAAGTTTTGGTATCTGCCTAAGAGCAGTAGCAGCTGTTACAGATCTCTGGTCAAGAAGAATAGTTTTTGAATTCGAAGTGTAGCTTTGCGTTGATGCCCCTCCAACACTGAGTGCTGAGGGATGTTCAAGTGGGATGGTGCAGGGGAGGTGAGGCCTGTGCTGGCTTCCCAAGGGTGAAACAGAGCCATCATCTCTGTGAAGATGAACCACATGGCTACTTAGCTACTCGTTTACCACTTCCCTTGCTCTTTTGCTGTGGCCATTCTCACATTTTGGGTTACCCTGTGGAGTTACTGGCTGGTAGCTCTGTATTTGCACTGTTAATGCAAGACTGGGTGGCACTGCCCATCCTCCTTGGTTTCTCTCCCAAAGTTGTGTGTTTAGAGGTGTGAGTGTTCAGCAGTCATCACTCCTAATTAGCAAGGTTTCTCACTCTATCTCCCATGTTCTCAAGCACACCAGGCTATATTTTCACTGTGACACCATAGCTGTGCCATATCTTTTATCCACAGAGGCAAGGCCTGCATAATTTCCCATTCTCCGAGAGGGGAAGTTGACATACTAGTCACATGCCAAGATCTAAAAAGAATTACTTTTTAAAGAAAATTTTAGAGTTAAATAAACAGTTTCAGGTGTTGAATTATACCAGAGAATTGCACCAAGGTGACCTGTTAAAATTACATTCAGGTGGTATCAGTTTAAAGAACAAAGACTTTAAGAAGTCTGGAAAAAATATAGATAATAGGTTGGAATACCCATAGAGTGTGGTGGAGATAGTGCTGAGACGTGGCCAGAGGTCTACTGGCAGCACACTGTGCTGCTATAAAGACAATATTTGCTCTTCAGACTGGCAGGAATTGCTGTGGGGGACTTACTCCTACAGTGAGGAAATTCCTTGAACCTGGCTCAGTCATTTCCCAGCCTCTCCTGGCTGAAGGCTGTGTGGCTTTGGATGACTTTCTTCATTTGGCTTGAAGGGATGGTGACTAAAATGAAGAGCCTGAGGGGCATGAGGAAGGAGAGACAGACAAACCCAGGGAAAAGCTTCCCCTAAATGAGTACGAAATGCTCATATCGCAGTGTACATGGGAGTTGTGGAACGTGATGCAACAGTTCTCCCTCTCTTTACAGAATTGCTTCTGTAATTTTCACACTTATTCCCAACAAAATGTGCTTTCCTTTTGATGTTTAAACACTCTTTATCTTTTTAAATAGCTTGGTACTACCCCAAAATAACTGGCCCAAAGAGAGCAAAATCCTTCAAGCCTCCTGCTTGGCAGTCTCTTGCAGTGCAGCGGGGACTCTGAGGGCCGGAGCTGTTTCTGTGCTGCCTTTGGTGCAGGGGGTTCTTGTGGCCGTGGGCAGGAGGAGCGGGGGTCGGTGGGCTTGGGGAGCCCTGTGCCGCTGGCAGTGTGCTCGGAGCCCGGTGTCGGTGGCCTCGGAGCCGTGTGCCGGTGTCAGTGGGCTCGGAGCCGTGTGCCGGTGTCAGTGGGCTCGGAGCCCTGTGCCGATGTCCGTGGGCCTGGAGCCCTGTGCCGGTNAGCCCTGTGCCGATGTCAGTGGGCCCGGAGCCCTGTGCCGGTGTCAGTGGGCCCGGAGCCCGGTGCCGGTGTCAGTGGGCTCAGAGCCCTGTGCCGGTGTCAGTGGGCTCAGAGCCCTGTGCCAATGTCGGTGGGCCCGGAGCCCGGTGCCGATGTCAGTGGGCCCAGAGCCCGGTGCCGGTGTCACTGGGTCCAGAGCCCGGTGCCGGTGTCAGTGGGTCCAGAGCCTGGTGCCGGTGTGCTCGGAGCCGTGTGCCGGTGTCACTGGGCCCTGTGCTGGTGTCGGTGGGCCCGGAGCCCAGTGCTGGTGTCACTGGGCCCGGTGCCGGTGCCGCTGGGCCTGGAGCCCTGTGCCGGTGTGCTCAGGGAGCCTGGTGTCACTGGGCCTGGTGCCGGTGCCGGTGTCACTGGGCCCGGTGCCAGCGCCGGTGCCGGCGCTCCGCGGTGCGGCCGTGCTGCCCGCAGGGGCTGCTCCGAGCCCGGGCAGCGCGGAACGCTCCCACAGCCCGGAGCTCCAAAGTAGCTCCCCTTCCCCAATGTGTCTGTGACAGCCTGGCTCCTGGCTCTGGAAGGAAAATCAAACTGGAAGCAATGCTGTGTCAACTGCAATAACTCTCCCTCGGCTTGCTTTAAAGCCGTCAATTATTTTAAAGCCACTTCTTGGCTCTGCAGAGGCTTTTATCCCCTTTAACTCCAGGAATGGTTCTAGTTTACATCCACATTTCATAAATGTCCTTCTGAATTAGGCTACTTTGGGATTGTATGTAGGGCTGGTGAGGATGCAACTTATTCCAAACTTAGGAGAAAGTAAGGCTCATGAAATTTGGTTGTATTATTTCCACCATAATTTTTGCAGAGAATCCTTTTGTGTTTTCACAGTATGCCATGTGGTGTCTACAGCAGCCTAGCTCATGTCACAGTTATTCAGATTGTACTCCATTATTTAAATATAATTCCTAAGGATTTTAGCATTGCCAAACAATCTTATGTGGAAATACAATGCTGTGCAGTGCTACATAGAAAGGCATCTAAATGTGAGAATGGATGAAAGTCCTACAAATGAGGGGTTTAGAAGCCCCTTTGACAACATTAGAAACAACAGAAAAAGGATTTTCAGTGTAGGTCCTCTTACATTCTTTTGAGCTGCAGACGAATAGTATTGAGTGGCCTTGAAAAGTACATTTTCTTAATGGAAAAGAAAAGCATGAAAATGCTAGAATTTAACAAGCTTTGTCATGTCTTCGGCTAGTGAGAAATCACTCTCTCTCTTTTGAGGCCTGGGTTCAGCAGTCAATGCATTGACCACAGAGAGGAAGCAGAGCCCCTGTCTTCCTTTTGCATGCAGGACTTGCCTCTCTGGAGGTAAGGACTGATAAAGTCCTTTGATTTGGTTTTTATTCACTCCTCTGCTGCTGTAGGGAGTCAGGGAACTGCTGGTGAGGAGTTCCACTGAATCACATTCAGGGAGCTGGAAAGGAGAGCAGTGGAGAGTGGCCATGGCCAGAATTGTTTAGGTGCAACCACAGTAGAAATAATGTCTCCATGGCTGAAGGAACTGTATGATGTGACACTGGATGGGAGAGCTGTGGTGGAATTTCCCGATTCCTTAGCTAGTGGTGATTAGAAACTTTGTGCAGTGGATGTGCTGGGTCTGCATCATTGCCTGGCACCCAACTGCAGAGTGTGAAGCTGCTTTCAGGCTTCAGCCCTTTTGGCAGCAGTATTGTGCTGTAAGAGGCATAGGCAAGGCAGAATATAGCTATGAAGCAGTCCAAGGTTGAAGCAGTGGTAAGAGACATGGAAAATAAGCTCATTTGGACAGCTTAATATTGTGAATTCCTGTCTTTTAGAAAGTGGAGACCACCTCCACATAATTCCAGAGACAGACTGCCAAACGCTAGGCTAACCTAAATTAAAACAATTATCCTCTTACAATTTTAGTTTATTTTGGCAATACTAATGAATTCTTAACAGCAAAGCATGTTAGTCATTCAGGAGTAATTCTAAGAAGTCCCAGAGGAAAGGACTGGGCAGTAAAAGACAGCTGAAAGTTCAACAGATTCTATTTTGTCACCCTCTGGCTCATTGTGCAGAGCATCTGTGGAAGGGTTTGCAAGGGAAATGCAGACCTGTAGTATCATGCGGCCTTTTCCTCTTGTATCCCTCTTCCAGGCAGGCTTGTCGGTTGTCTGGAAGATTCTGAGTGTGGTGAATCTAGCTGAAGTTGAACTTTAGAAGCATCCTGGGAGTTTGGGGATTTACAAAATGAGGTGAAAGAATGATCCAGTGATGATATAAGCAGACAGTGTGGATATAGCTCTCCCAGTGTTGGTCAGGCTGACCACCTGTAAGTGCTGGTGTGGCCTCTCATGTAGCAATTGCAGCTATGGAGAAAGTGTTTGAGCAGTAAAACAAATTAACTAGTGATTGTCTTGGATTTCTTGGCTGTTATCTCCAGTAGTGCTACCAGGGAAGAGCACCCATGCAGGCTGAACACTCGTACTTTATCTCTCTATGTTGTTCTTTTTTCAGACTGTAATACATTTCCTGGAGAAGGGAAAAACTGGGGTCATGTGCTAAGCAGGTTTAGGTCAATCAGCCTTCAGACAGTTGGACTAGATGGTTGTCATAGGTCTCTTCAAACTAAATATTCTATTCTGACATCTATATTAAATAAAATACTCTAATATAGCCACGAGCTATTTCTTTGTGTGTGCATATGCATGTATGCATGCAGGCATACATTTAATATGTAATTTAGAAAAAGCTATTATATATACTTCTTAAATTATATAAATTAATTTCATGACCTGAGGCAGTTCAAGATGAGAAGAGACTATTGGTTCACTTAATCCATTCCCTACTCGATCCAGGCCAGAAATTTGTTTTCCCAAAAAACACCAGAAATAATATATCTGATGCAGGATATTCTCTGAAAAGGCAAGGAGTTTATATCTGTAGACATGGTTGTTGTTTGGTTTGGTTGTTTTGAGTTTTTTTTTTCTGATTTTGTTTTTGTTCTTACTACAGTTTCCTACGTGGAAACACCTTATTACTTCTGATTGTTTTACATAACCAGTCTGGAACAAGTGTTTCCCCTTGCATTTACCAATCTCTGTGATTCCACAGAGTCCAATGCCTGCTTGTTTGCTGATTTCAGCTCTCCCAAAAGCAGAAGTATGTTTATTCACTTAGTCTTTGCTGCTAAAAACATGCATGTCTGAGTTTGTAAATAGAAATTATTTGTCCAAAATGGACCCAAAGGGCCTACTTTCTCCTGATTTTAAGAACAGCATAGTTACAGTCAATTGCTTAAATTAATGGGTAACTGCTGCTTTGCAAAATCAAGACAGAGTAGCAGGAAGAAAATGTATTTTTAGCAAATATAAACTGTTAGTGAGACACAAACTGTTAAGCATGATTCACAGTTCAGCCTGCTCTGTCTATTGAATGTTTAAGCTGTGGCATTTCATTATAGCCTTGGCTGCTTTTTACGTATTGTGATGGAGCAGTTGCTAAACCACTGCCCTTTACCCTACTGGACTGGAGCTGCCCTGCTGGGGGCCTGCAGCCCACACTGCTCATATTCAGTAGAAGATTTCCTTCAGCTCAAGGAGCAAGAGTGTCTGAACTCTCTCCATATTGCAACAAGCTCCGGTGCAACATGTATGCAACTCTACCCTGGCACCAAAAAGTCCTAAGTGAACCCGACTTCAATTTAATAAAACTCTAGAAGTAGAACAGGTTCGATAAATGTTTGTGCTGGATTTTGTACGGCTTTGAGGTAAACACTTTTTCTTTTTCTTCAAAGGGTAAAGCCTTTTTCCCTTTGTTTCTTCCTCTTTAAAGAAAGTAGGTAAAAACTTTTGGTTCTGTTCTGAAAATGTCTTGGGAGAAGTGTGTTGAGGGCAGGAAAGGCAGGGGCAGTGTCCTCCTTGACAAGGGCACAGTCTCAAAGTGCACAAGAGAGGTGAAAAAAGAGGCTTGGGAAGGGTAATCCGGTTCAGCCAAGGGTCTAGGAATCATCAAAAAAGTCCTCAGTGCTAGGACAGACCTAGAGTTAAACGGGGAGGCAAATGAGTGGGATGGATTTGCAAGGGACATGGTTGGGTACAGGCTGAGCTGCAGTGCTTCTCAGGTAAGGAGTTTCCATCTCATGGTAACACATTACAAACAAGAAAGAAGAGGGAGGTTTTAGAAGTGGCTCTCAATAAGTGGAGTTAGACCCACAGATTTTTTCAGGACACATTTTGTGACTTATTGTTTCCCAGGTCAGATGTGAAAGGCTAATGAGAAGGTCAGTGTACTCCCCCAGCTTGTCTGACATATGTAAGTGAAAACCTGGCAAATGTTACAGTTTATGAACAGAAACAGATGTGTTTATAAATGACCTGTGTTAATCTTAAAGTCGCCAGCCTGAAACTGAACCCAAAGAAGTGTGCAACGGGTTAAGGATAGAAAATTTATTTCTGGTTTTCTGCCAGTGATTTAGTCATTGGAGAATGGGTTTACATAGGCAAGAACAAAGGGAGAAGCTGAGCAGAACTCCTTACACCCACCAGATGTGCAGAGTTTTGTAGGATTATGGTGCTATTACTACAGAACGCAAGATGGTAGATTTGCCAATGTTGCAAAACATGTGTAAGCCGTAGACGAAAAGGAAACTATTTCAGTAACCAGTAGAAATGTGATTTAGCAAGTTCAGAGCTGGAAGGCCCATTGCAAATATGGGCTACTATATCTATGTTTGAAATCCCTTCCATATTAAATACAGATGCTAGAGTAAGCACATTGGGGCAGTATTGACATTAGAACATAAAAATCTTTAGAGGATGGTTACTGAGTATTCTTAAAACAGAGCTTAAATTATTGCAGTGCTCAAAAGAAATGCCTGGCAGTCATTAAAGCTAGAGAATATTTTCAGTACTAGTTCAGGAAGACATTTATAATCAGGACAGATCATACATCCCTAAAATAGATCCTGTGGTTGCCAGGTGTTTGTAAAAACTGCAACACTAACGTTTTGCAATTACAGCCACTTTGTTTTGTGCTTTATTTTGTTGGTTCTAGTGCAAGACTAATTATGAAAGTGATTAATGATTTCTAATGAGAATGAGTATTCTGAGGAGGAGATAAGGCATCTTTTCTTTTGGTGTAAGTAATAATAGTGCTGGCTTATCCAGGTAAGGATTGTCTGTAGTAATTGACAGCTTCTTAAAGTGGAGTTATATCTGGATGGATGCAATTAAAAGATGATTTGGCAAATGCAGAATTTTAGATGAAGTATCTTTTCAGAATATCATAGTAAAAAACCTCTGGTTAGAACAGGAAAGCACTGAGTGTAAAAAACCATGAAGTTGTAGAGGACATGAGAAGAAACCAATGGATCTTGGGCTCAGGTATCAGTTACTGGTCAGTCCTGTGAACCATGGACTTAAAGTGAGAGGTGTTTTTAGAAGGACCTAGGTTGACCCCTTGCCTGATTCAGTCCATAGAGGATTTTGAAGTGTTTCATGTGCATGGAGCTGGATAAGATCCTTGGCCAGATGGTGTCTTATCTCATGGGCAGGATAAGGGTTTACATTTCTGTTTCTCAAGCTGACATCCCTATAGGATACATACACCCTCTCTTCCTGGCTGGGCTGTGGGGAGGCAGCCTGTGATAGGGTGTGGGTGACAGACAGGAGTGTAAACTGTTCAGGAAGAGTAGCTTTGCACAGACATGGGGCCATATCATCTCTTTAATTAAATTGCTGCAGTTGCACCTTGGTACCAACAGAGAAAATAACCCGTGTTTCTGAATAACCCCCCTATGTGTTTATATACTGGGGTAATGTTTTTGCTTTTGACAGGTAATGCCCTGAAACATGCTACCAAATTTATAATTTCAAGTGATACAAGGGAGCCTGGCCATGAGTAGTGTTGACAGTGTAATTTGATTTTATTGGTATTGTTGGCACTTCATGTGTGGGACATTCTTTTCTGGTTTATTTTTTAATGAGAAACATTCTATCAGATTGTGAAAAGAACATTTTCTGTGGCCAAATGCATAAGCAAAAAACCTAATTGAATAAACCCCCCAATATTATAAAGAAAAATAAAGCACGTTAAACAATACTTGACTTTTATGTATAACGCATTGTCTTCAAAAATCTGACTCGTTTCCATCCATATAAACAAGTTATATAGTAGTAAAAAAGTGCATGAAGCAAATTGCTAGATTTAACTAAGGTATTAAAATAAAAAGTACTTTAAAACAATACTTTAACACAGTTTTTTTGCCATGATTCTATCATGCATCAACACAAAGCAGATCCTGAGGCAACCTGTGCCTTTGACAGTCTTTCTGTATTATTATGCAAATAAATGGAAGTAATGATCAAACTCGTAAGAGGGTGAAAAACATCAAGAAAAACTGTCCATTTATAACAGAGTTGTATTTAAAAAAAATAAAAATCAAAGTGCACTGCTGGTACATCTCATCTGAGCCTATCTGGCATGTGAATAACAGAGGGGCATGATCCAGTCTCCAAAGGTTCCAAGGCTTTGTTTAAGCACCAAGGGAATAAAGAATGATGGCTGTTCTGTTCATAGCACTACTATGACTAGCATGACAACGGAAAAATTGTACCAGAATATATACGTAAACATCTTTCGTATACTGAGGAGGCAAACACTCTTAAATTATCTGATGTGTACAGTACTGGTACTTAGTGTTTTGGTGCCAGTACCAGACTGGTCCAGTAATTAGCATTCAGAGCTATTTCTAATTACAGATAAGGCATATAACAAAAAA
>VYZR01006208.1:0-19592 GCA_013400675.1 Oxylabes madagascariensis
ATAAAGACAAACCCTAGTGAGGCTGAGATCAATAAGTATCAGAGCTGTCAGCTCTTCTGCTGGAAATGAGCTTTCTACTTGCATTTGCACTGAGTGTTACCCACACACAAAAAAGACACTGGTGCTGTTGCACAGGTATGTATTATGTATCCTACACTGGAGGAAAAACGTGGCTTTATGAAGTGTCTGGTTTAGAAGTTGTTGGGAATTTGATTTGCTGCCCAAGAAAAAATACTTTTCTGGTTTAGCTTAAAAAAAAAATCAATTTAATTTAATTTAATTTAATTTAATTTAATTTAATTAATTTTTCATGATGACAGAGGAGCAGATACTTTTTAAGGGAAAGGTTAAAATAAAAAGATGCTGTCTCTGGGGACTTTCAGCTAGGTGTAAAAAAGTCTCTTTTTCACTAAAAGGTAAAATGTTCGATCCATTCCTTGCTTGGTTGTCTCTCCCTCTCCACTCACTCAGGATGCTGAGCACAATGTAAGTCCAGTCTGTGCCCTGCCCTGGCCTGGCCCTGCAGAGCCCGTGACAGTGTGCCTGACATGGCTGCACATTTCTTCCTCCCTGCCGGCAGTGGCAGAGGCACTCCCAACACTGCTTTTGCTCAGAATGCCCACACGCTGTTTCTAATAAAACCTGATCTCCTTCCTTTTGATGCAGATGACAGGAACTGGTCCTGGCTTAAGTCACCCAGCCAGAGAGCGCGCACCACAACTGCCCCATGATAACTCTGGAACTGGAGAGGGGGACACAGGAAGCAATAAATCAACCGTGCTGAGTTATGACATCGGTGACAAAAGACTGGTTTCTCCTCCAGCAAACCCTGCTGAAGGTCCTTGGTCTCTGAAGGCACTGTAGGGGCTGGGCTGGCAGGCCCCACAGTGGAGCAGACAGTGTTTATTTGTCCTATAAGCACTCTAGAAACAACCAGTGCTGCTGTGGATGGTTTACATGCAGGCCTAACAAATAGCATCAATAACACTGAAAAATTAATTTGATAGCATTTTGAGGCCCCACTGAAAGTTTGTGTGTCACCAGGAATACACAGCTTCCTAACAGGAACTGGTTCACTCCTAAGCAGAGAAGATCACTGAAGAATAATAGAGGCAGCCAGGACAGAGAATGGTGGAAAGATGTCCAAGGTCACACAGCAGCTTGTTGGTTCACCAGTCCTGGTTCAGCGTGTTATTTGCTGCTTCTCACTAATCCCTCTACCATTATTCACACTACAAAGTATCCTTGAAGCCTCTTAAATACTATTTGACCACTAAATCACATGATGGAGCAAAGGCAGGATCAGTGAGACGCAGGGAAGCCAGGACCTTTGTCTTGAAAAGCTACATCTGGTAGAAACATCCCCTCTTGCAAATGTGTTCCCGGAGGAGGTGCAAGCCTAGTCCTGGCTGGGAAACATCTGAACTTCTAATACACTTTGAGCAACCACATCCAAGAAACTAATTTTTCACTCCAGCCCCACAGTACTCCCAAGAAGGAAGCACTGTGACAGCAGTAACTCGTCACCCATTGACTGGGCAGGGAAAGGAGCTAGGGCTCCAGGTTGCCAGGCGTGTTTTCTACTTGAATTACCTTCCTACCCTGATCAAGTAACAAGAAGCCCATACAGTGCTGTGTGGCATCAGCAGCTTATCTGCACAGGGGTCTGCAACCAGAATGAGGAATCTGACTTGGTAGAAACACTACAGAAGGGGGCCTGCACACAGACACAGAACTGTGTGGCTTCCAGAACTCAGGGTGATCCCCTCTGCACTCCCCTTACTGAAAACTTGAAGGGTCTGGGCCAGTGTAACACACCCTGGCCAAGCTGTACAGAGCATGGCTCCCTCCAGGGGCAAAGGCAAACAGACCATTTGTTCGATTTGTCTAGATTGTCCACAGACTCCAAAGCAAATAGCTAAGCATGCATCTTGTAAAAATGTCATGTCCCCCTGTTTACAAGAGATTTCTCTGTGATATTTGCTCAGACCGAAGGTAAAGTCACACCAGTGAAACAAACAAGAAAGGAGAAGGAAGTCACATAAAGCAGTGAAGATTAAGGTCCCACTCTGCACTGGCAAATGGAGGCTGTCGGATATGGTCACGTCACCTCCCTCCCCCTCTTCGTGCATCAAGTTATTTGTGGCTGAGGAAAGGGACATTTTAACAAAGAGCCTGCCAGGGAAGCCTGGTCTCAGCCTGCAGTGGGCGTTGTGATCTCCTGGCCACACAGGAATCTCTTGTGGAGCAAGGAGGTTACGATGTGTCTTGTCCACCCTAGAAGAGGCAAATCTGTGCACAGCACACCAGAGCTGGGAGCCCCTCCACTGCCCTGAGCAGCTTTCAGAAGGGGGATGGATGGTGCTGATCTCCTGGGAAAGGTGGCAGCTTCTGCACCTGCAAGGAGGAGCAGACCAAAGGCTGGTGAGGCTCTGCAGACCAGGACTGCTTTCCATCCCTGCTGCTCCCATTACAGAGATTCTTCTGCTGCTGGGAAGTGAGTTGTGGATTCTCCCCTTCACTCCTGTCTGCTCCACAGATAGTACACGATAAATTGAAGATATTTGACACCACAGAGAAATTCCCGAGGTGCCACAAACCCCAGTGTGGATTACGTGTTGGGTGAATGTTGGTGACAAAAGAGGTGTAAGGGGAAAGCACTGTGATGTGGCAAATGGCAGATACACAATGTGTAACACCCCAGACACAAGTGGTTCCATCAATTCAGCAACTTGTTTATAAATAATTTTAAAAGCAAGCACATGGGCAGATAGAGATGTAGAAGAGGCACCTCTATCCCTCAGGAACTGCTGGCTCCTGTCCATGGGATTTTCACAGAGCACTTCTATCTCATTAAAATCGTTTCTTCATGGGCCATGAAATGATTTTCCATGCATGGAAAAGGTTCGTAATGCTCTCAGCTCTGAGCAAAGGAACACACTGAGGATGGATGGCTTGGAGAAGCTGACATTACACCTGGCCCCAAACAGAAAAATGGGAGCAAGATCAAAGCCATCAACTCTGTGGTACCCTGAAGGGAGATGCTGAAAAAGCCAATCTCAGTGGCAGGATTTGGGATCACCAGGCAGGCATCACTTATCCAGCACTGGCTGACACAGTCCAGAGAGCAGCTGCAGCTGGTTTCCCACAACAGAAACCCCTCCCTTGCCTCGCCCTTTACCAGCATTTTTGGGTGAGCCCTCCTCAAGGAGGGAGCACACCCAGCTGCCTCAGCAGGGTGAGAGCCTACCTTCTCCTTGGGGTGCACCTGGCTCTCAGCCCCCTGCGTGTCCCCTTGGGCTGGGGGCTGGTGGTGTTGGACACAACCTGGGGCAGAGGGAGGGAGCTCCTCCAGACTCAGAGTCTCTCTCCATCCCTTTCAGCCGTCTCCACTGCAAAGGCTGCTTTGCAGTGCCCTGGAGCTGCAAAGCTCTTGGGGGCAGCACCTGGGCCTGGTCTTCAGCTGCTGAGGTTCCAGGAGTCTTCAGCCCTCTGGAAAAGGAGTCGAAATGCTGCTCATTTGGAGAAGGCACAGGCTGGAGGAGTGTCTCTTCCCCACTCCTTACTCAAAAGGACGCTGATGCTGACTCCCCTGTGCTGCTTGCCAGCCCCTTTCTCCCCCTTCCAGCTCTTTGCTCCCTCCTTCTGTCTTTTCCTTTTTGAAAGGTTGGATCAAGAAACACAAGCACTTCTGATCAGCTTGTAGTAAATGAAGTAGAGTATTTTAGCTTTGAGAAACTTTGGAGAGGCTCACACAAGGCTACAATTTGGCTTTCATTCCAAAAGCCAGGCTACAGAAAACACCCCTTAGATAATTTTATTGATACCTAGGTTACTTCTTTCCCTTCTTTGGCAGGAGGCTGCAGCACCAGAAAGTGTCAATTCACTCTCTCTGTTGGGCCAAGAACATCCCTGGTACAAATTTATTGCTTTTAATAGGGCTGGGCCTTTAATTCCTAGCACATACTTGTGAAGAATTTTGGCTTGTCACTGCGGAGTAGGAATTATTTTCCTCTCTACAGGTACAGGCAGGTCCTCCTTTTGCTGAGGGCTCTGCACATCCCGAGGAGAGCATTACTGCAGTGCTCCCAGAAAGAGGATAAGAAAACTCCATAAGCACCTGTCTGTTGAAAGCTAGCAGCAGAATGGCTGCTGTTTAGTACATGGGGTTTTTTCTTCCTCCTTTCCCCCTTTTTATTGCTCTTCTACTAGTTGAAGTGCTACTGTGGGATCAATCTGCTCCCAGTCCCTTAGGGAATTAAGACAATGGAGTAAAAGGTTCCTCTAATGAAGACAGGGCACTTTTGCCATTGAAGTCACCAGCAGCTGAAGCTAGGACTAAGGTTTCACAGCAGATTTTATGACTTCTTCCCATTTGTAAAGGGATCTGGTTTAAATGCTTGTCATGCTCAGCTGACTGGGGTCCCTGCCATGCTCCACTGTGGACAGTGCTGATCACTTGTGGGTAAGTGTAATAAAAAAGGTCACTATCCTTACAAAAGAAAATGATGCTTTCTGCAGGTCCCAGGATGGGGACTTGGCAGATCTGTCCCTTTCTCTAAAAATCCATTTCTGCTTTCTGTGGCTCTGAATGTCTGATGATATTTTGTGTACATCTGAGAGTCTGCACAGACACTCATCAAACCATTAGCCTGAGGCCTTCATTTCATGGGTACTATGCGAACTGGTCTCCAGATAGATGAGGTTGCAGAGGTTAAATAGCTAGTTACAGTACATAAAGTTTATATCCACTGTGACTAGATGAAGCTTTTCCCTTCTTTTAAGTGCCTTTTTCTTTATGGAAAAGAGAAAGATGACTGTAGTCCCATCCCAGCTTTACAGCATAATCCTATTTTAATGGTAATAACATACAAAATCCTTCCTACTTTACATCCAAACACCTGCACTGCACTTCTGTAGCAGTGAGAGATGCTGCTCAGCACGCAAGGGAGACTTGACACCTGTGACTTGACAATCTGTCCAACCTAGCACACCTAACAGTCTTGTATTTCAGACTTCCAGTGAGATGAGCAAGGCTAAACACAGTGGAGATCCAGAACCTGTCCCAAGAAATTGAGTTATGCAGGTAATTTTTCCTTTCTTTTATCAAATGTATACAGCAACAAGGTCCTTCCTGCTGTGACTTAGCTTTCTACCAAATTTCATAGAGAAGGTCTTTGGAAGATGGTTGATTGCATATTTCATTTCATAAAGTTAAGAATACTTCATCAAATAAAGAAAATACTCTTACCATGGTAATACCATTTCCATGCTGGCCCTAATGGAGCTAAATAGTCCCAGGCAGGCAGTGCCATAATTTCTTTCTCCACCATACCAGGAAATTCTGTCTCTAGTGCCAGCTGAGTACATCCCAGGAGGAGTGATTCCTCCAGAGGCTCACCAGTTTGGTGACTTGTTCCTACCCACCATCTTGTCCTTATTTGCTCTAGGGCAGAAAGTGAGGAATTTTTAAATGACTCATGAGATAGTCAAATCTAGTTTCAGTCTTGAAGTCTGGAGCTCCTACTGACCATTTTCAGCCATCTCCTCCATGAAAAGTGGAGTTTTTTTGATCATGATGCCTCTGTGCTCTGCCACAGGCACCTCCCAAAGCAGTGGCTGTGCACTGGACCATCACATGCTCTCCTCTGTAAATAGATGTGAGGAAGCAAAGAATTGTGAGGCAGGAAATGGCCACTTGGTCCAATGAGCCCGGCCCTTTAAGTTTATCTCAAACGCACCTCCTTGCTTTGTCTTTACATCTGCAAATCTCCTTTCTCCTCATAAAAATGTCCAGCTGTCTCTTAAACCCATTCAAACTATTTGCTTAAGTGACCTAACTTGGCAGCAACCCTACAGCATTTGGGCAGGCCTGAGTGACATAATGCTGCCAGAATCCCCTGTTTATTTTTTATGTTGCCTGCAAGCCTGCCATACTGGGCTAGGCTGTAGCAGATAAACAAGTCCTGTACAGCCCACAGGAACCATCCGTGGAAAACTCAAAGCTACCAGAAGTGGCAATGCTGACTCAGCATCCAAAATGCTTCCCATGAAATAACTCAGGAGCCAACCTCCTTGGAGCTTGTGCTCATGGAAGAGCCATCTCTGGGTGGAGATCTGAATTGGCTTAAGCCTGTGTTCAAGAACAGAGATGGGAGAGTTTCTGCCACTCTCCCATCTAAACTACTCTTCACTAAGCATATTGAAGTATCTCCTGTTCCCAACTGGCAGGTAGCTGATTTTAAACTTATATACAGTTAAGTAGTAAAGATTTTGTGAAGATTAGCTGGCTTTTCTGCTGCTTATAACTTTTCTTAGGAATGACATTCACTTGCCTGTCCTAACTCTAGATGAGCACTGCCATTTGGGTCACTCACCATGGTTCCTTCCTCCCTGGTGAAAGACCAGCTCCATCCATCTGCTCAAACCTAGTGTAACTCTGCCTCCCACTGGAGTTTACAGTGGATAATTTGCTCCCCTGTATCTGTTCTTAAATTGCTGTTACTGATGCTGCTGAACACACACTACCCCACAAGAGGCAAGTTTCAATTGTCGCAGCTGATGCTGTGTATTTATTCCTATCAAGCCCACTCAGTGCTTTTCACACATTTTTGCTTGGCAGCACCCCCAGTTCTCTGTGTGGGACTGTACACCTCATAGCACAGTGAACTGAAGCCAGGGAGCTTGTCATCACATTTTCCTAGCTACCTTTCCTGCATCCTGAGGAAGATCCCAATCTGAAAATCATAATCACAGAATAAACTTTATCAGAGGAAAGGAACTCTCATCCCCATGCACAATTACATGTGTACCAATGGTTACATATAATGCCTAAAGCCTTAAAGTCACTGCAGTAAACAGTGCAACATCCAGCCTTCAGTCTTTTGTTGCAGTTCATACTCTGGAACATTTTGTGAGCAGCCAGTACTGTTCTTCTTCATCAGCTGCCTGAGCATTTGTTAGCTGAACTGCAGGAGCAGGAAGGCAGGAGAAAAACCCTCCAACTGTAACTTTTCCATATACACTGTATTCTCAGGTTACAAAATAATACTACATATTCATATGAATGTAGCCTCGCTAAAGCAAAGGGACCATTGATATGAAAACTTATCTGGAATATTAGGATCTCTTCAGTTCCGGTTATTTTCAAGATTGTGTAAATGGCTGGCACAAGGAAAAATCCCTTTGGTCTTGATATAAAATCCCATTCTCATAAACATTTGAAAATGCCCTTATTCTGGTTTTGCCAATAAGAACAGACATTTAAAGCATGTAGAAACAGAATCAGGTTTTTAATGAGCCTTTTTGCTCTTCTCTAATTACTTTTTGTAGCACTTTAAATGACAGGGTTCCTGATGTAACCCTTCTGCAATCTCTAAGAGACTACTGTGATTTGATTTTTTTTGTTTCATGTGTTTTGAGCACTGATCATGTATTTTATATCTAATGTTGCTATCCATCTATAGCATGTGCCAATTTGTTTTTTCCTCTTGTTCTTGGATGCACCCAGGCCTGGTAAGACAGGAGGCCAGATCCTGCTCTCCCTGGAAAGCTTAGTTATAGCTCATTTAATTTGATCTGTAATAAAACTTATTTTCCACTTTCCCATCTGACTCCCTCAACTGCTTAAGGCCCCTATGTGTACTAGGTGGTGCTGACTTTTGATGATTTCTTCATCATCAGTCTGTGTACAGAATGTTCTGTATTCAGAGAGATATATGCAACAATGCAAAACACATTTCTCTGTTGAAGAGTAAATCCCAGTTTGTGAGAGATATTATTTGCATTATTTGCATAACATCAAGCTTTTCCCAGAAGCTGCCTTTCATTTCACCCTGCATTTGGATTCTGCATTCACTTTGCTCTGCCTCCTCCTCAGCCTGGCAAAGCTCAAATTCCCTCAGCAGCTTGCTATCAACTAATGCTATATCAAAGGATGTCTAAACACCAATTAACTGTGCAGAGGGGGATACGAGAGCTCTCAAGAAGACTAACAACACATAGCTGGGAGTCCACTGCCACAAGCCTGAGCAGCCCCAGCCTCCCCACATCTTTCCCACAGTTGGAGAGCTGCAGCTGGTGCCACCCCTTACTCAGCCCAGCCATCCCAGGATGTGTCGCTGCTCCCCCGTGTGCAGCTGTGGCTGCTGAGCCAAGGGGCACCCAGCTGAGGCTCACACACTCTGCCAGCCCACTGCACTCACACAGCTGGAGATTACTCAGAGAACAAAAAGAAAGGCAAACCTACAAGAGAAAACTGAAGAGAAGTCCCCAGGCAATGCCTGTGTTGGAATATTGCTTCTCCTCTTTCCACACCATCATTTTTTGCTTGCTTCTCTGTGTCTAAGTATTTTAAAGCAGAAATCTGATCTGCCCATTTGGGTTCAAACCAGCTCAATTTCCTGCTGTAGCATTGCTTGTGTTTGGTATCCAAATTGGCACAGGATGGAGGCTGCCTTCCACAGCACAGGATCTCAACACCTCTTGTCGATTCAAACATCTTATTCACTTTCATGGAGAACTGCCTGTGGCTTCACATCCTGCACAACCCAACTGCAATGGGCTAAAAGCAAGGGACAGCCTGGGAGAGGGAACAGCTTTCACAGAAGAGCAGGAAAATAAGAGAGGCCGACTGTGCCTGGTCGGTACATGCTTTTTTCCACCGATGCTGGCAGATAAATCACTGCCCTCTCATATCCCCACGGCAGGTGTGTACAGAGCAGCTGTTCTCTGGGCTCTGTTGCCCTGTAATGGCACATATATGTTCTACCTACACCCCTGCCACAGCTGTTGTGAAATAAATCTCTTAACCCACTGGAAGGTGGATTCCCCCATTGTGTCACGGGGAGAGGTATTTTCATGGGGAGAGGATGGGAGGAAATAGGGCTTTGCAACCAGAAACGTGCAGAACAGTATTCAAAGTCACAGTCCTGTCTTGCCATCCAGATGTTTCCAGAGACACCAAAACACTGCATACCAAACTCAGGACTTCTCATTCCCACCAGACAGGCACTGCATGAGGAGAGGATATGTGCTCTGTTTAACCTCATTTATTCCTTAGCAACCAAAAGCTCCCTGTATTTTCCCATCTTGGGGGCTTATGTGTGGATCCCCATTCAGTGACATTCTCCCACCATGAATGATTAAGGAATCTGAATCTTTAAAAATTGCCAGATCCCATTTCTATTCCTAAATACAGCCCTATAGAGAGAGATAAGCCTAGGAGGCCAGAGGATTTTAGTTAATTATCCCTTTTTATGGGGCCAAGAAGCAGTGCTATGAAAAGGAGGTCTAGGGCTGTTTCTC
The DNA here is from genome assembly GCA_013400675.1 of Oxylabes madagascariensis. Taxonomy (NCBI): domain Eukaryota; kingdom Metazoa; phylum Chordata; class Aves; order Passeriformes; family Timaliidae; genus Oxylabes; species Oxylabes madagascariensis. The sequence goes on from VYZR01006208.1 coordinate 9,307, forward strand.
TCCTCTGTGCCTGGGCTTTGCAGAGATTTATGCAAACATTTTTTGTGCTTTACCTAGCTGTGCTGTGTTTGCTGGGAAAGCAGCTAGGTCTTGCACTGGGATGTATGGCACAGGCATGTGCCAGCTCTTGGAAGGTATGTTCAGCACTGGCCACTCCTAACAGGCAGTGAGGATTAACATCTTAATCCCTGGTGTAGCTGTGCCACCAGCAAAGCCAAGGCAGTGGGCAACTACCTCAAGGTGGAATGAAATTCAAGCCTGGTTTGAAAAGGCTCCTCCTGAGACAGCTGCCCATAGCCTTGCCTTCCTATTTTGGGAATTTTGACTCTCATTCATCAGTAACATACTTTTATCCTAATGAGGGCAAGTGTGGAGTGGGAACTTCTTAGCAAGCTCTGTGCTGTGCAGGACTTTCCTTGCCTAATACAGCTCCTGAGGACAGGTTTATTTGTGTGGTTTACTTCATATACCTGCAATATTTTCTTTCCTGCACAGGGTTGATGCACCTGTTTAAATTTATGCTCAGGACCAACTCAATGATCAGTCCACTACACATAAGGTACTTAAGTTTCACTGTATCATTCCCTGTATTTTCCTGTGAGAAGAGGTGGGATTACAAAGCGAGGAGCAGGAGAAAACAGCCATGGAATATGGAATGTCCTTAGCAGTGCTGCTTGACCTCAGAACCTGCAGGCTTAGGGCCAGGGAGTGTAACCAGCACAGTCAGCAGCTGGAATTCAACTGCCCCAGCAGGAACTGAAAACAAATGAACAGACTAACTGAAATATACCTTCCCCCAATCTCTCTCTGAATCAACACCCTGCTGTTTACAGTAGTGTATAATAATATTGAATCAAGATTTGCATAGGACAATTTCTATGCCACAGCGCATGATAACTCTGCAATAGCTTTTTTTCAGTGATGCAAAAACATTTACTTTAATGATAATGAAAATAATGTCAGTAAAATCCCTTTGTCCTGTTGTTTTGATCAGATAAACCATATCTACCAACTGTTAGAAGGAGGATTAACTTGGGTTGACATTTTTTTTTTAATGTACTATGAGAAAAGCCCTGGGGCCAAAACATTTACAGGCCAGGTTTTAGTTATGTTGATCTAATAGTTTCACTGAAGAAAATGTCTTTAGACCTGGCAGGTGTGTATTGGTTTTCATTACTTCAAGTGTCTACTAGCGAAGTTTTAATTAACAGAGTTGTACACAAAATATTTTCAGTGATGCAAGAGTCAGGAACTCGGGAGCAGAACTCTTGGCCCCTCTTTCCAGTTGCTGAACTGGGCACAGACAGGACTGTAGTAATCTTGCCTGACTATCGCATGGCTCTCAAATTGGTGGGACAAGCTCTCCTCTGATATCCAACTGTGCCTCTCATGTACTATTTGCAAGACCCCAGTCCTGCTGTCAGGTACTGAAGAAATTGTCTCTGCTATGGACTAAATGGAAATACAGGAGCAAGGAGATGAACAGACTTGGCTGAAGTCTCCCAGCAAGTCTGGGACAGAACCAGCACAGGCCTCCAGGTGTCCCCAGACCTATTCCCGTGACCTGACCATCCTGAACTGGCCATTTGCCTCTCCCCATTGCACCTGGGGAGATGCCCACTTTTGAGAACTATGAAAGAAAAGGGAACAAGCTTAGCAAGCTGCTTGCCTACTACAAACATAACAGGAGAAAACACAGCATTTGCTTTGCCTCTTATCAGAGACGTTAGGCCACAAGAGATAAGGTTATTAGCAAAAACATAGCACTGGTGCTCCAGTCAGATAGCAGAGGAGATAGACCACTTATCTTATCAGCTCCTTTATGAAGTCTCCCTCACTGTTATTATAATTTTCTGATAATATTATATACAAAATTGATAGCGTTTTATTTTTCCTGGACAGGTTCTTTTCACTTGCCCTTTTCTTAACAGGTTGTCTTTTTCCTCCTCAAGTAAGCAGACTTTCCCTCTGAAGTCCTAAGTTTGGCTGCTACGTTTTGCCTCTTTTAGATCCACTTTATCCCAGTTTCAGATTGCTTCAATTGCACTTCTTTTATAGCCCTTTGTCTTCTGTTGCCTCTCTTTCAACTGAGATGCTGCTCTATGGGATAGGTTTTTGACAGTGACAACAGTAAATGGGATGATTTACACTTCATCCAAAACTCTGCTCTTTGTCGGATGAGTATTTATTTATCATGGATGATATAGTCCTTTTGTGTATTTGGGAAAGAGCAATTTTATGATTTAGCTATGCATTTCCATGGGATTCCCCATCACTTTGTCCCTCTGCAGTATCCTGAATGTTATGTAAAGGTTTGCTTTCATTAAATTTAATAAAATTGAAAGAATCAGCTATCATCAAAGAGCTCTCTGGTGACTGGCTTGTAAAGGCAAGCTCCTTGAACAGCCCTTGCTGTAGGCTCATTTTTTTGACATTTAGGTTCACAACTTTGAGAATGTAAAAGCACTTTCATGCAGACAAAAATTAGGCCCTAAATTATGAAGTGCTGATCCTATATCTCTAAAATTAGTGAGAGATTAGTCACAAGTTTCAAAGGGCACAGGGTCAGGCTCTACCAGTAAAACACAGTCACCCTGATTTACTGTGCACTTTTCATGGGACAGCCTTTGAGATGCACTGAGGACCTCAAAATGGCCAAATGGTATGAAATGGTCCCCCTCCTTAGAACCATCTGTATGCTCCTTATTGTGTCCTGCACAGTCAAGCTGAAAATTTGGGTCGTTACCATGCAGATTATAACTAATTTCATACATATGATTTTGAAAGAGATCACTTTACAGGGCCTTTGCACAGGGATTACTTGCAATCCTCCTTGAGGGGTGATCTCAAAAGTTTTTTCTCAGTATGATAGATTGATTTTTCTTTTGGCCATTTGCGATGATTAAAGCCGAGATCTTGACAGGTCCTCCTACAAAGGGTCAAGTCCTGGTCCTGGAAAGATGGGAGTTGGCATCTGGTAGCCTGAAACTGGGACAGGCATTCTAAAACCCAAACACTTGGCCAGGCATTAATTCAGACTGTCTGGATGGGATGATGTTTGTCTGCCCGCGTGGTTCTCACATGCACCGTTTCCAGGAGTAGTCCTTCCTAGAATAACACAAATCGCTGAATGATGCTGTCTGGCTGCCCTAAGAGCACCTCAGTGGAGCAGGGCATGTTGTCTTAAATAATTTCTAATTCCTTCCTTTCTGTGGTGTTAAAAAGCCTTGTGTACACTGCTCTGGCAATGGGCCTGTGGCCTTGGAGCCTGCTGAGAGGCTGCATTACTGCGCTCCTTACGGGATCAACACCTTGGCACGTTGCTGTGTTTTCTGACTCTTCATCAGTATCTGCTGCAGCTTTCTTTTTTGTGATATCCAGATACGTTTGAGAGCATGTGTGAGTCCTATACTCGTGGCAAACTTAACGTTAACTGAAAAAGACAGAGGAAGATTTTTTTTCCTATGTCAACTGAGTTTCTCATTTATATATCAGGAAAGGGCCAAGCCCTGCCAAGAGCAGAGCTGGGCTATTCTGTTGCACCGGCTGCAGTGCCCAACCACACACTTTACAATCCAGCCTGCTTCCTTTTTCATTCCAGAAGAACCATGCAGCCCTCAAAAGCTCGACTTTGTCAGTGGACATGGTTTCTCCATAATGCTGGCTTGGTTCGTGATGGTGTAATACTGGATCATGTTGTCTGTGTTTCGTATGAAGGGCTCATTTACGAACAACTGCTAAAGAGAGTGTAAATGCCTAAAGTCATGCATTTTATACCTATAAATACAGTATATTATGAATAGGTAAGACCAGATGAGAGGAAGTTGTCACAGAATGTTTTGGAGGGCCTCTTCAACACTACTGCAATCACTAACCATCAACTACCCTGTCATTTAATAACAACTTACTTTGCATGTGCAAGTGGCAAATACAAAATACAACTGGATTTTCTTTTAGGTGATAATCTTGCACTCTGAGCAATCCTCTGTTCTAACTTGCTGGATCCCCTCAAAGATCCCAAGACACACAAACAGGAACAACAACTCCGACCTGTTTCCATTTCCACAGCCCAAATCACAACCCTGCAGCAAAATAAGTCTGAAACACCAAGCAATTTGGGGGCCTTTTTCACACACAAACAGAAATCCAGATAACCTGGAACACATAGGTCAAAACTGACTTACTAAATTTACAGACAGGTCTGAGACAATCATACATTTCCTGGTTTGAAAGTGTAAGTAGACTGTGAAGTGACATCCGAAGAAGACATCTGAAGTACAATGAAAGTCCTTTACCTGTCAAAAGTATTTATTTACCTGATAGTGACGCAACATCAAAGTTTCTTAATACAAACTGAAGTACAGACCTCTTTTCACTGAACAAAATGTAAGGAGAGGGAAGCAGAGTGGCACTACCTGGTGGAAGAAGAAGCCAGCAGCAGTGGGTGCTCAGGGGCCAGCCACACCAGCTGCCTTCTCTATGGGGCAAAGGAGCTGAGGGTATTGGTGTGAAAACACACCCACACAATCCCTGCCAGTCTGTGGTATTTTGGTCTCCAGTGAAAGCTGAATCGCTTTTACTCAGCTGCAGAAGCACTTAGGAGTTGTGTGGGAGTCTCCCAGAACACATAACAAATCATGGAGTAACAAAGCGAATTAAAAGGTAGTAATATGATACACGATTTAAGAACACGGATTAAATATTGAATTAAGCCCTACTCCCCATTCAGCCTACAGCCAGTTTCTTTGCTATAAAGTGGCACTGAGGGCCAAATTCTGCTCCTGCTTTAATGGGAATGAGGAGGAATTGCTACGGAGTTATGTCAGAACAAGCCTGAGATGGTGAGAGGAGCCTGAAGCCAGGGCAGCAATGTGGTCAGGGCATGCCCAGGAGGGGATGGGGTGGATGGAGCTCCTGACACAGTTGTCAGTGTAGGCAGACAGGCCCTAATTGGTCTGATCTGATTACTTTTTCCAAAAGCTTTGAACTTTGCACAGGATGCCTTGGGCCTGCCTGCAGGAGTCCTGCTCTGGTGGGGAATTAGCACAATGGCTGGGCTGACCTCCCCCCACCTCAATTGAATTTTATTATCTAACGGGAATGGTTGGTGATGAATGACTGACAGGTGTGATCAGCTGATGGGAATGGCTGGGGATGGTACACAAACACTGCGACTTCACCAGACTACAATGTGTTCTGCAGTGGGCAAAGGATAAAGCTTGTAAAACATTTGTTTTAAGTCTTAAAATATCAAATTCCTCATAACTATGGGCTTCCTAAAACTGGCCCTGGTAATTACAAGTGTTGAGCCATGAATAATTTCACGCTAGGAGGTGCATTAATTTTAACCTCCTCCCACCTCCTCCAGACATTGTGAAAGCACATTACCAGTGAGGACAAGTTTATGATCTTATCCAGGACAACTGGTGCAATAATATGAAATGAAAACCAAGACAAAAATGTCATTGTCTGCACACTCTGTACAAAGGGATCCTGCAGAAAGCTCCCTTTGCAGCCTGAGACCAGGAGTGCTCCAAAGGTGCGAGCAAGATTTATGGAGCCTTTCCAAGCACATGGCTCAGACCCTGTCAGATCAGACTGTCATCAGCCTGGTGTCTAGGGTTTGTTTCAAGGAACAGGGAGGAGTTTTGACATCCCTGTGTTTTGATTGTCCCTATGAAGGTTTTTATTTAAAATCTTCAACCACGCTTGCACAAAAATCCACTGAGACCTGGGACCACATTGATCCAGACGCAGCATGCTTGGTCCCAAAACAATCACCTGCAGTCCGGAGTACTTGGGTTTCTAATCTCACTGTCATTAAGTTCAAGGCAGTGGCATAAGGATTTATTTGGCAAGCCCTCCCTGCTTAACATCTACATGTTTCTGTCTGATCACATTTACGACAGCAACCCCATAGTTTCACAACTCACTCAGAAGTTACACCTCAGTCAGAGAGGAAACAGGCAAGTCTGGCTGGAGGAAAGATCAGAGATTTCTATCTTGGGCAGGGCACCCCACAGAGTATTTACCATTCAGGCTGCACTGTCAACACCATCCTCAAGAAGGATGTATAATACAGATGTTAAACACCAATTATCCCACTAAAGATCAGGTAAAGTTAAATAATGGCAAGGGTGTGATGCTTAACATTGAACAAATTAGGGATGATATTCTCTCCTTAAGGTTCCCAGGTGCCCCTGTAGTAGCTCTCCCTCACCTTGTACTACATCAGATTGTGTCTGCTGTTACAGCAATGCCTGGTTGCGAAGTAAAAAATTGTCTTGATGCAGATTTGAAAGCCTTGGGGTTTGCTTCACAAACTCGGCACTAACATGCTGACAATGTCATTCTCAGTTGCTTCTCAGTCCCTTTAGACTGAGCTAAATACCTTGAGCTAAATATGTAGGCAGTCCTGGTTTATATCAAGACATCACAATTCACAAGCCATTAATGATATTGGGCTGTACAAGGTAGAATTTAATTTCTGTGTCTCATCTATGATCCTGAAAAATAAAATCTTTGAGCACATTAATGATTGTACCCTTTTTATCCTTTATAACAGTATAACAGCACTGAAGCCAGCCATAGGTTATTTTCTTGAAGTTTTTCATGCTTCCTTTTTACCCTTTAAGAAAAATGTATCAGTGTGTCACTACTACTAGGATGAAATTTTCCTCTGGAAATCAAAGCACAACGAAAACTCTTTATCAGTTTCCCCATTCCCTTCAGAAATCTGTGGTAGCAGATGCCTTAAACTCTCTCGTGGGTGAAGGGGAAAGGTTGGATTACTGAAAAAACAAGGCAGGCTTCAGAGTGTGGAGGAGGCATTAGGAACTGCTTAGGATCTCAAACCTGCAACACCTTGAACCCATCACCAGCCAGAACCGTGATGGATGGGAGAGGATAAAGGGCAGTCTAGCTGACCCATGATGCCTTCCAGTGCCCTCCAAGAAACAAGAAGAAAAGAGATTCTTATCACTCTGTGAAAGAACAGAGGGGAAAATTATCATTAAAATGCCTTCCTAATAAAACTAACAAACAGGAACTTTTTTTTTCTTTCAAACTCCATTCTCTTATCCCTTCCCTACAAGCTTCAAGATGGCCATGACTTGAAGAATTTTAGTCTTTGAGTGAACCTTTCCTAAGTAGAGGTCACATCCTTCTGCCTGGACTTTAGCTTTATCAGACATTCTTCTTTGAAAATCTCAACAAAATAACTAATTTTGGGTACATCTTTACAGTCATCAGTGCATCAAATCACTATGTAGAAGTATGGTAATACAGACTTAATGTAAGTAATAAAACTATGTATTTGTGAATGTGAATTCACATCCCACATCACTTGCCAGAGAATCACTGATGAAACATTAATGAGTCACTTTATTTCTCTGTTTGCTTTAGGTCTGGGAATTTTGCTGTCTCTTTGTAAAGTGTTCTAGGATGACGTCAAGTAGCGGAGAAGTTAGGTGTGTTATGGAACTGGGCAATTACAGACCTTGTAGCAAAGAATTTATAGTACAAAGCTGGCCATTGGAACTTAATTTCCCATGACTGCTTTCCCCCATAGATACCTGCAGCCATGCATGTTTGTGCCTCTCCCAGGCAGCCAAAGAGATCTGCAGAGCTCATGGGCATCTTTAGGAGTCAGATCTCCCCAAAAGTGGCCGGATGCTGCCAGTGTGCTTTTACATCATATCTTCCTGTTGGTCACAGGGGCTTGCAGGACAAGGCTGCAAAGCTGAGTGGATCTCAGGTTCAGTGTCCAGCTACAGGGCACCTTGCAGGACTTGAAGTTCTGGAATCAAGAAATGACCTGTGGAAATTCACTTGTTAGAGCCCAGCAACCTACCCACACACTGTCAGCAGACAGCTGGGGAATAGAATCTCTTTTCCCTGCTCCCTGAAAGCTGCATATAGGATTTGGAACAGGAGAGCTTGGAAACCATTTTTTTTAAGTTAATACTAGGATTCCGAGTATTTTGGGGAGTCATACATATCTCTGATTCTTTTCTGAATCCTGTGGTGCCAGTCTCAAGGCCAGGAACTGCTGAACAGCCAGTGCTGCACCTGTGTCAGGCAGGAGGGATATTAACACAGACACTGTGTCTTTCTTTTGGCTATGGAGCTGGAAATGTTTCCCAAAAGCTGCTGTGATGTGGTGTCCCAGGCTTTGCCCACCACAGGACATTGCACTACCTCCAAGGAGTAGTGGTTTTGGTTGTGAAAAAGAATTCAAGTTACATAGACATGCTGGCAAAAGACTTCTCAATGTAAGTAAACCGTCAACCCCAGGCTCTTTGGCCTCTGTGCTGTCCATCATCCGGTGCCTTGGCCCAGGCATGACAGCCCTGCTACCTGGAAGAGCTGCTGCAGTGAGCCAGGGCAGAGGGGCTGACATCAGACACTATAAAAATGTGTGATTTAATGAGTGCCATGCATCACATGCCTCAGGCCTTTAAAACAGCCTTGCTGCTGAGTGCCCAATGTACTGAACTGCCCTAGATCTCTTGTAAATCTTGGCTCTTCTCCAGAGCCTGCCAAGTTCCCATGATCACTGAAGGAACATGGGTAGTTTGAAACCTTTCTGCATTTAGGGTTTATTCCTAATCCTGTTGGTTCCTATCTAACAATGACATAGCTTGGATCCCCCAAACATTCCAGTAATTCCTCCCTTTCGAGCAGGCAGCCGAGGCGCTTCCTTGGCAAGCAGGCATCCCACATTCCTGGACTCCATTCCCAAGCTGTCTTGCCCACTCTTCAGGAATGGCTCCCTGCAGGGACTTATTTCCTTGAGGATGAGAGGTTTTCATACCCTGGCACGTTTCCCACTTCCTATCATCACATGTATCCTGTGCAAAGAGGGAGCAGAGAAGTGCAGGTTTCTTCTCAGTCGTTTTGAGTGCCCGGACACCTCAGCATGACAAGCAGGTGCTTGCAGTGTGTGGTCCCTTGCTCCAAGCTGGGACACTACTGGAGGGTTGCTCGGGGTCCTGGGGAAAACTCTGCCTGAGCTATGACAAAGCATAGGAGGAGCCTTTCAGTGAGACACATTAAACTCAGGGGCCTGCTGAGAGGTGCTCCCAGGTTTGTGGCAGAGACCAGCTCCCAGCAGTTACCAGCACTGACAAAATCGATGCATGGGAGCTCTGCTGCTATGTGAGGATATCACAATGTCAAAGCATCTTTCCACCTCAAGCTCAGGTGAGAGTATCTGAACATTAAGCTTTTCTCTAGGAACAGTCACATAGGGTATCTGGGCTGAATTCACCGATCTCTGTGTAGTGTTGCCTTCTACCTTGATGCCTGCATGTGCAGTCCAGCACTTTGCATTTCCTCATCTCCCCAGGCCTCTCCCTGACTGCCCAGAACCGTGCTGCTCACAGGCTCACTCACACAGCCTCTCTCCTCTTCCCAGAGAGCTGAGACCTGTGAAATATCCTCTCACTGGGGCTCTAGACACTACTCTCTTTATGAGCCAAAGGAGCCTGCAAGGAACAGGATTTTTTTCAGGCCTGTTTTCCAACACAGACGCACAGAGATGCATACAAGTTCAACACAAGTTATTGGGCTGCTTATCACAGGTCACCAGCTGACAGGCTGCATAGTTTAATTTCTGCCTCCAAATAGTGTTAGCCACTTGTTTTCTCATTTGCTGTCCACCACTGGGCTCCCAGGGGTGCTGCCAGCATTTCAATATATTTTAGTATGAATTCTAGTTATTTAGGAAAGAAATAAACTCCTTCCCTTTACTGAAAAGCCCGGTATTAATGTGATGGGGGCTCTGCTTAACTCCTGTTCTACCAAACTTCCTCTGCAGGAAACATTTCTGCCTGTTCGCACGAGGCGCCTGTGAGTGTCCGAGCAGCGGAGCCGCAGGTACAGAACAGCAGTCCCCGGCACAGCCGCGCAAAAGCGCTGTCCCCTTCCAGCGCTGTCCCCGCTCCAGTCCTGTCCCCGCTCCAGCCCTCTTCCCGCTCCAGCCCTGTCCCCTTCCAGCCCTGTCCCTGCTCCAGCCCTGTCCCCGCTCCAGCCCTTTTCCCGCTCCAGCGCTGTCCCCTCTCCAGCCCTGTCCCAGCCCCGTCCCTCTCTCCAGCCCTGTCCCCGCTCCAGTCCTGTCCCCCTCCAGCGCTGTCCCCTCTCCAGCCCTGTCCCAGCCCCGTCCCCCTCTCCAGCCCTGTCCCCGCTCCAGTCCTGTCCCCCTCCAGCGCTGTCCCCTCTCCAGCCCTGTCCCAGCCCCGTCCCTCTCTCCAGCNTCCAGCCCTGTCCCCGCTCCAGTCCTGTCC
>VYZR01006246.1:0-11220 GCA_013400675.1 Oxylabes madagascariensis
AGTGTGGTATTAAAATCAATTCCACCTTAGAGTTTTAGTCAAAACCATTGAATGTGAGGCAGTTAAAATGTTAACATCTGCCATCACAAGACCAAGGGTAATAGACATCTTTTATGACTATTTTGAAAGCTGCTTGCTTTTGTAAAGCAGCTTTATAAATTTCAGATATTGCTTCTGGCTGATCTATTCGTGTATTATCCTTAGGGCATGCCTGCATAGGTAGGCTTCAAATCATCTTTGATTACTGCAAGGTGGAAAAGTAAAATGGATCTGCTAAATGTAATTGAATGCATTTGTAAACACTGTTACTCAGAATTGAAGAGGCCTTAATCTATTTAGATACTGTTATCTAAGTTACACTAAGAATGTGGGTACACAGACAAGCTTCTGTGATTTAAGTTTGTTATCAAAGTAAAATTTCTAGGGAGGTTTACATGAAATCAGATTTCGAATCCAAATCTGATTTTTAGGGGGTTTTTAAAGTTAATATTAGTGCATTGTAGGAATACATAAAATTTTGGGGTGGGATATTTGTTACTTGAAGTGGACAGCTATGCTATTTATATGATATGTTGATTTCGGTACAGTCCTAATGTCTTTCTGTGATGCTTGAGAAAATCTGTGTAATTCTCTTATCATTGCTGTAGAGCTGGAAAGAGGACAAATAAATACCTCTCAGTTCTACATCCAGACTGATCCTTTTAACCATTTCCTTGTACCTCGATACAAATGTCAATTGTATACAAATCCTCTGTGATCTTACAGTGCTTTTTCTGTCTCTTTTTTCTTTTGTTCCCACTGTTCTCTCCTAAGAATTAATATACAAAGAAGTTATGGATTGGGAAGAAAGGAGCAAGAATGGTGTGGTAAAAGATCAGCCCTCAGGTTAGTCATTGTTTCAGTAGTTCTGTAACTGTAGTGCTGTGAATGAAGAAATCTGCTCAGTAATCTGCTCAATAATCCAGGTAGGCAAAGCTTTTGTTGTCTGGGACTCCTGAGACTGATCTGCCTTTGGAGATCTGTGTGCTCTGTTTTTTAATTGTTCTGAACTTGTAGAAAAACTTCACTGCTCTTGTGTGTCCCACACCCTGACCTGCTTTATCCCCAAAGGGCTCAGTCATCAAATGAAATTATCAGCACCAGTTACCTCACCTGGTGCTCAGGTAACTCTGTGCTGATGCTGTTCTGAGGCTCAGCATGAATTCCTCAGGGTTCAACAGTGTTAGGGCTCCCTCAGGATACTTAACAGTGCTAAGTATTGGTGCCCATGGTGGAATCTTTGTGTTTGCTGCTGTTCTCACAGCTCAGTAATCAGAATGTTGTACTGTCTTTTATTAATTGTATGTGTTAGATTTCTTGACACTCAAGTCATTATTCACTCTATGCATTGTTAGTTTTTTCTTCCTTTCCTCCACAGAGAGGGAGAAAAAAAATCTCTTAAAAGGTCACCTTGGCTTTTGAGTGCTAGGGCCCTCAGTGCTTGCTTTTCTCCTTTTTTATTAATTCCTTGATTTTCCAAGGATTTCTGTGGGGAAAGTGCTGCTCACAGCCCAGAAGCGGGGTTATTTGTGACTGTAATATTGTCTTGCCTCAGATTTTATTATGTTTGGTTTTCTTAGCACAGATGCAGCAGTGAATAGCAACACCAGTCCTTCCCAGTCATCATCTATCAATGACATTTCATCCATGTCAACAGAGCAAACATTGGCCTCAGACACAGACAGCAGCCTGGATGCCTTGACAGGACCCCTTGAAGGATGTCGATGATCAGCCACGATTGCAGACCTGACTTTGGAAAAGAACTCTTTGTTTCCATTGGGCCTGAATTGCTTGTAAGTTCATGGAACCAAGTAGCAAAACTCCATGTTCTGCATGTTCTGCTAAAGTAATGCCTGTTGTTTTTTTTTACTCAGTTGTTATGAAATTGCCTGCTTAATGTTGTAGAATGGAAGCAAATCAATGTCTAAAGAACAAAAAAAAAATTAAATTTAGACACTATTATAGGCTTTTCTTTGTTTCAGCCTATTTCAGGTGAGCAGTTATAATAGACTTTTAGCCAATAACTCCTCTTAAGTGGGTTCATCAATCTCCAGTCCCAGCTGGCAGGCTTCTGTGACACAGTGGTTGTTTACATTTTAGTACAGTATTGCTCATTAGTAGGTTTTTTGAATGTATAGTCCCTATGAAGTTTGTTTTACTGTGTGACTGTGGCAGTTTGCTTTATTTAACGACCGGAGTGTTGTGTGTAAGTGTGAGCTCACATGTGGAACGCTCTCAGTACTGTGTTTAAAGGGCAGTTTTTCTTCCACATAGCACTTTTTTTTTCTTTTTTTTAATCAAACCCTTTCTATCTTCACTTTTCAGCAATTCTCTCTTCTTGTAGAAGAGATAAATGTATAGTTTAAAGCATAAATCCATTACGTTGTATTTCACCCGAGTGTCTCTAACTTTTTCAGTCTTTTAAATGTGGATGTAAGATACAGTGGCTTAAATAAATCTTGAGGAAGGATGACATTTCTGTGAAGCAATGCCTGTTTAGAAGAGGAGAATGTGCTAAAATATTCTGTATTTTCTAGCTTGTGATTCTCATCCTTTAACAAACATGAACAGAAAAAGAAGTTTTAACTGTGATGCTCTTCATTCACTGCAAACTCTGATAAAAGGAGAGATGACTTGGAGATACTTGCAGCCTCAAAAGCTGCATAAATATTTTCCATTTTTTTTAATGGGTCCATTCTATCTAGTGAGTAATTAAATAAAAGTACAGTAGTTCTGAGTCACTTGTAAATTAAGCATTTAGTTAACAGAGCTTAGCTCTATTCTCACCTTAAGAAAGTCTCTCTATTTGTAGTGAGAAGTAAAACATGTTTAATACAAATTTTCTAAATGCAGTGTCAGAGAACAGGAGGAGGTTATTTGCTGTTTCCATACAGATTTATCAATAGTTTTCAGAATCAGATAATACAAAATTACCTGTTACATTGCACAATCTATTGAATTAAAAAATGCATTTGCAGTAGAGTAGGGCTTAAATTGCTTTATAACACACACTTGTGACTTTGTGCACATCCACTTTGGAGTGCACAGATGTGAAATTTTGCTAAAGGATCTCATGTGTGCATGTGTGTGACTGAACTGTAGAACTGTAAGAGTAATAGACATGTACAAGATGAGGTAAAACACCACTTTCTTAAAGGCACTATATTTAGCTGTTGATCAGATACTCTTGTCTTGAATATATAAATAGAACCTGTAAAAATATACTGGCCCAGACAGCCACTGCATTACTGACATACTTCTCTTGTAAAACACAATTATCCATTGTTCCAGACCTTATGATTTGAAAAGCAGCACTTTCTCCTTATGCAAACACTGCTTTTATATTAAAAATTTGCCCCTTTTTAATAGCTTAATGTGCTGTGGTAAAAATACCAAGATTTTAGTGTCCTAGAAGATGAAAAAAAAATTAACAAAGTAGTTAATGTTAACTTGAATTGTATTCTGGCATCTCTGATTTTTAAAACTCTGTTTAATTGAATTGCAAGATATTTGGGGCTTGTGGTTTTTTTATTGTTTGGTTTTCAACCAATGGATGCTTTTACCTTTGCATACTGACGGTATATGTGAAATATTTTTAGTGCATTCTTGTCACTGGAAAAGCATTTAAAAATACCTATTTGCCATATAGCAGAACAGTACACTTTGCTGTTCTTTTGCTTTTTTTAGTCCATGTTATTTGTGTAAGTTAAAATAGCTGAAGACACCTATTCACAATGAACAATTAGTGATTCATTATGGAAGTCATCTGCTGAATTTCATTTTTCAAGACTTAAATTTTTCAGCTGAAGTTGCACTGTGCTATGTTCATTTTAACAGTTTCTGCTTTAGAAGACTTAAAAAATTATTTCTTTCTGCCTGTGTGAGTTGAATACTCGCAGAGTTGAATTTTTTCTGTTGGACTTGGGCTGCTCAGCACAACGGAGGGTTGGACCAGATGAGCTCCAGGTCTATTCCAACCTAAATTATTTTGTGATTCAAATTGTCTTTTAATGTTTTTAACAAAACTGTCCTGTCTTCATGACTTGAGCTGGTATCTGACCTTCTCCTAGTACATACTGTCAGCTTGAACATAGAAAAAAGCAAAGAAACAAGAAAAGAAACCCCAACCTTGAGATTCAATGAGTTTATTTGTAAAACTTGTGGGAAGAGCTGTCTCATACCTAATTTTTTTTGATGTCTTCTTGCTATGGCATACATTGAAGCTTAATTACAGAATTCCTTCAGAGCATGCATGAAATGTCTGAATTTTGTGGATTTTGACTCCAGTTTAACTCAAAACCATAGTGCGAATGCCTATGGCTCTCCAGAGGGCACATACACAGACAGGACCCACCAGAGCCAGGCAGGTGCATGCTGCAGTTCCCAGGCTGTCCCAGTGTGCTCCTGTAGGCCCCCAGTGCACTGCATGCAGCTTCTCCCCACATCCCTGCTCCTGCCTGCAGGGGAAATTCAGTGCTGGGTTTGTGACGTGGTCGTCAATGCCACGAGAACCTCCTCGCTGATGGAAAACAAAATCCAGTGTAACTTGACAGGGGTTTAAAAATTAAGAGAGTTTGGTGTGCAATATAATCACTTTTATTCCTAATACTAAAATCATGTATGTAAAGTGATGCAGTTGACCATTTTTTTGCACTTTGGCATTTATAAATATTTATATGTATTTAAGAATATGTGTGTGTGAACATATATATTAAGAAAACGGCTCAGTTTTGTAAACATGAATGTTACTTTCCTTTGAGAGACTTTGTATAGTGTTAACACTACTGCAGCATAAATAGACAATTTGTGAACTATGACTAAAATAAATGGTGGTCAATATAGATACAATCTGTAATCTTAACTGCTCACCTGAAAAAGAAAGGGATCTTTGGCTGTCAATAGATACTTTACCAGAAACTTGTTAAACATCTGAACACTGAGTAGCTGAATGGCAATGCAGAAATGGAGTATGTTTTAAATAGTTCATTTCATCTGTGCTCATATCATTTTTCCTCAAAAAAGCCTTAGAAAGAGAAGCTTGGCATTTTGCAATCTGGGGAAGCAGCCTGTAAGTGTACTTTGAGGAAATACTGTGATATGACAAGTCTAGGTCTTTATGGAAAAAGACGAGAAACAAATGTCAAAATTAAGGCTTTGTCTGCATGGATCATACAAACTAAACTAGTCTTAGGACTGGAAACCACAGTTTGCAAACAGCCTTTGAAGTTTTGTAACGTTTCCAGCAAGGGCTTGCATTTTCTTGTCAAAATAACGAAAAACTCAACCTTGACTAGAGATTAACTAGTTGGTTGGAGAGTTTCGAAAGCTGTTAGGAACCAGAGGGCTCTTGAGGTTTTGTCTTTTTTTACATCCTAACAGAGCATATGTGTTTATTCCAAATTAATTAAAAGAAAAAAAGTGATTCCATATGTTTAATTTTTCTTTCTTAAAGGAAGGACCTTAAATGCTAAATCGCTTCCCTTAAATATATAATTTTATGAATGAAGGAGGATTTAGCTATTCCAAACACAGCTGATGTATGGAGTCTGCAAGGACGGGGTGGGTGAGCCTTGTGTTGTCACAGGGGCCTCCCTCCAGCTGGGAGTCCCAGCTCCAGGTGCAGACAAGCCTTGGTGGGCGCTGGGGAGCAGCACAGAGTGTTTGGGGTAAATGCTGAACTGCATTTGTCTGCACGTTCTACCTGTGTCCCATGGATTCTAGCAGGGCTTGCTGCTGAACGTAGCGAGACCCTATACTGGGAGCCAGATTCTTTCCTGGGATGTGTGTTGTGTCATTCCTGCTCAAAAGTGGTTTTGATCCAGGGACACCTGCATCCAGATGCAGAATTTGGAGTTGAGTTCTATGAGTCTAGTGATTTCTTTGCTTTTCCAGAGTGTCTTGAATTATTTTTTTTAATGTGTTGAAATATGACAAAAAAAGTGTATTCTGGCTCTTTATTTTACATATTTTAGATTGTCTTCTACATGAGTGATGTTCTAAAAGCTTCTTACACGAGTTGTCAAATCAGTTTTGGTTTTTGCCTGCTCTGCATGCTAAGATAATGTCTGGAGCTAAAATCATGTTTTAAGTAAACCATCTTTTCTCATATTATCTTGGAGGAAAGTGGAGAGAGAACCATTTTTTTCTGTTCATGTTTTATAAAACGATTGTTTTTGCAGCTAAAATTTCAGTTGTTGGATTTCAATCTCACAGTGTTGCTTTGTGGATATAAATTTCCTGGGTCCGCTATTTCAAACATGTGTATAACAAGTTCAGTATAAAATTAAACTAATAAAATACACTCTTCTACAGTTTGTTACTGAAAACATGGCAAATCATTTTGGTCCAAGAATTCAAAACAAAATAGAGAAAATACATTTAACTATTTAAGTTTATTCCTTGATGCTGCTGCTTATTTTTTTAAAAGGTGCTTGCAGTTTTGCACAAAAGAAATCAATTTTATTAATTGCTGGGTTTGAAGCACTTTAGGATTCTTATAAATACAATCATATATGGTGTGAAAAGGAATGACATAACATGCTTAATGTGCTTAAATTTTGGTTGTAGCCTTTGCTAGTCTGATACATTTGATCAGCATGTTTCTTTAAACCTGTTTCCAGAGATTAGAAATCAGAAACCTTTTGGGGGCTGAAATTTAACACATGGTAAGAGATGATTCGAGAAATACCTTCTGAGTGGGTGACTTGATTGGCAATGTGGCTACCTGGCCATCTATTAGATAAAGACCCAGCAATGTCTGTTCCTGTAGCAAGGGCAGCTCGCTGTGAGCACTGGGATTCTTTTTTGAAACAAATAAACTTTTCTTAACTCCTGGCTGTGCATCATCAAGCTGTGTGTGCTGTGGTAAGGCCAGGACAGCTGTTCTGTGGCTACCAGGGGGAGACACTGTCCCTGCTCTGCAGTGCTCCAAATACCAAAGCCCTGGCATTTGTGGGGTGTCCCTGAGCAGGTCCCTGTGTTTTTCTCCAGCTGGGCAGTAGCTCAGCACTCCACAGGCTCCTTAGGATAACAAAAGCAGAGGAGAAAGGAGTCAGGTACGAAGAGCGTTTGGTGCTGGCTGCCTGAAGCAGAAATCGTGTTTGATGCTGATCACAGAGCTCCTTATACCCCTGAGCATGTGCTGTTGTCTTGTCTTCTAACGAGGAAAACCTTTTTTTGAAAACCCAAGTGTGTCACAAGCTTTTCTATGAATTCAGATGCTTAAATTGGTGCTAATTTTTTAAAAGAAAATGTAACAGATGGTTAGCACTGTATTTGTCTGTTTTTGATACCTGTATTTTCTTAACTGGTAACAAGCCAATCTTTATAAATTGACTGATGTGCATTTTCAGCTTCATCAGATTCCCAGATTTTCCTAAAGTAAAATGTTTAAACTTCCATGGTAGCTACTGCTTCTTTGGAGCCATTGCCTTCAGGTGTTTTAGACACTAATCAAATGAACACAATTAGGACAGACAGCAATACCTAACTATCTCTTTCTTTAAATCACAACGTAGTTCCCCAGGTGGTTTTAGCGGTTTAGTGTGATCAAGATGCCTAATTAAGAGCAAATTAGAGATACCTTTGTGCAGTTAACTCAGTACATTGAAGCCTTACCTGGTTAAGATAATTTATAAAGAGTATACAAATCTTCATCTATTTTAAAGAGGGAATAACAAGCAGAAATAATTAACTGTTTTTGTACAAATTAAATGTAAATTCCAGAAAATATATTATTTAATGTATTACAGAACACGGGCTATTAAAGAGTGTAATAGGCTCATTGAGTGATTAGTTATGAAATCCACTTTTATCCAATGACTCAAAATAAACCCCCTCCAAAATGTAGTTCTTTGAGAATTTCTTTTGAATGCCTTCAAGTTTAACTCCCCTCAGAATCCTTTGTAGGTTTGGTCCTCTTTCCCACCGTCTGTTTACCAAATGTCACCAAAAGTAACATCAAGCCCTATCACTTGTTACAGTGTTCTGGTTTTATGGCCTTAACATTAGTTGTAGTCTGGTGTATAATTTCAGAAGAAAGATGTGCTTTGAAGTCTAACTGTAGATACATGTGGCCTCTTCTGCCTATGGAATTAGGCTTTGATTGTCATATCTCATTCTCGATGCTTGTGCAATAGGAACATATTCCTCTCAATGCAGTGGCTATTTTGTCTGATGCTGGACTTTGGTTTCAGGATGACTCGAAAGTTTTTTTGAGTTTGTTTTGTTTTTTTACTGGACAGCAGTCACACTTCATTGGTTTTTTGGACTGATACTCTGTAGGAAAATAGGATTTCATAAGGAAAACTGTCAATAACTAGTTCTGTAGTTCTAGTTAAAGCCTTGTTCTGAAGCTTTTTGGTTGGTTGTTTTTTTTCTTTCCAAAAACGTTATCGTAAAACAGTACTAAAGCCACTGTAAAATTACAAATAAATATGTATACATAAAAGATTTGAGCAGTCTGTCTTATTTACTCTATTTTTTCTTTCTTGGTTCTTCCTCTGTTGAAGTACAGTGCTTTTTGTAACCAGTGATGTATGCTCGATGTATAGATTACTTCTTTCAAAACATGAAATTTCAGTTACCATTTCAGCATCTAGTTAACTGAAGTGTAGGTGTTGGCATGACAAATGAATGAAAAAAACTAAGAAATTGATTGGAGCAGCTTCTTCCTGAACAACTGGAACGTTTGGACACATTAACAGCACTTGGTTTTACTACCAAGTGTGTTTTGAAACTAATTTGGGGGGGGTTGTTGTTTAAATGGCAGAAGCTTGAAAAAAATAGTTCCACTGTGCTTCTTTTGAGGACGATGTGAGTATTTTTGCAAAGACAGTAATGAGGTTTCCAGGCACCTTGCAGAGCTGTCTGCTCTGACTCCAGGGAATGGGAAGTAAAACTGAACTGCTGCTTTGATCTACTGGATTTAATGAAGGGTTTCTGATATTAAAGGGAGGATTAACAGCTGTCTTCCCAGATCCAGGGCGAGGGCTCTCAGCCAGCTTTTGGTGTTGTGAAAGCTTCACCTGGGACAGTCTGGAGTTATTTTTACAGCAGTGTTTCTTTCTTGTGTGGAGAACATGATAGTTTTACCACTTCTCTACAAGGCTTTGCAATGGAGTATCTGGATAACGCAGGGATGCCCAGTACATCCCAAAGCATCCCTGTATTAGATGATGGGATGTTTTTCAGGTTGCTGTTTGAGCTACAAGAAAGATATAATCCATTAAATACACACCAACAGCAACAAAAAAAATTAGGATGATGATGTGTGAGCAGCGAAGTGCTTTGCAAAGCATTACCCAAGAACATTCCTCACTTATGCAATATTTTTTTCTTTATATTTCCTGCAAGTTCTTGATGTTGGCAGGACAGTTTTTAGAAAGTAAGGAGGGAGTGATGTGGTTAAACAAGACTCAAATATTTTTTGAGGAAAGAAGGACTTCAGAAGCTGATTTTTCTCATACTAATGAGGTCTAAAAAAGAGAAAGAGTAGAGAAAAGAAGAAGAATGCAACTGCTGGAATTCAAATTAAAAACCTGCTCATTTGAGATTGCTTGGTGTGAAGGTGGCAATGAAACAGGCTCTTGTTCAGCGATGCACTCACACGAGTGTGGAAGGGGTTGGCCAGGAGGCACTGGGGAATGAAGAGTTGCAATGCTGCCTGGGGCTTGGAACAGAGCAGGGCTGTCTCATTCCATGAGCCTAGTGGGGTAAGGCTCTGAGGCTTTGAGTCATTCATATTTGATCTTAAAACAATCTGCTTGCTCTTCTCTGGGGAAGAAGAAAAACATCTGTGTGGTTACTGCTGACACACCGTGGGCTGCTTTGGAGATGCTCAGCTCTCAGGTAGGTGGTTACTCTTGCTTTTAATCTGGCTGGAAGAGCAAATAATAAACCACACGTTTTTATTGTAAAAAGTATAGTTTTAAATTTGTACAGGTTTAAGTAACATAGTATTTGATATGTGAAAGTTCTGCAGTGGGTTAAAAGAACAGTGGTCATTTTGTTGATACGTAACTGTGTATGCTAAATGCTGTATCAAGCTGTATCATGCTGTTTTTCCTAAGACTAATGTGTTCTTATGGGAGTGCTGTAGGGAGGCTGATTATAATCCAGAGGAGCAAATGGTTTTGTAAGAGACCTCCTTGCTCTCCATGAATGAAGAATATCCCTTCAGTGAGAGGAACAGCAGCTCTGATCCCTGGCACAGTGCAGGTGGGAGCTGTAAGGAGGTGCAGTGCTGTCTCCTAGTTTGTTTGTCTCTACCTGAACCAGCTGCTTTGGGGTGCAGGTGGGAGCTCAGCTCTCTCCTAAAGCCCAGGGGGTACCTATGGCACCCCTGGGATGGCTGCTGAAACACTCCAGCAGGTGGGGCACGCTGAGATTAAAGCCACTTGAGCATTTAGAGCGTCACTCAAGGCCACCCCAAAAATACCAGAGTGCTGCTCCAGTGCACTGCACAGGCCGCCTTGGGAGGGGGTAGTGCCAAGAGTCCCAAAGATTTTTCCAGTGGTAAGAGAAAGTGTCCCTGGCATTAGCAGGGTAGTACAGAGCTCCTGGGGCTCCCTTTGTGTTTGTAAGAGCTGCTCACTGCATAATGGACAGCCAAGGTTTTCTCTTGGGTTTCTTTTTTCACCTCAACAGGAGCATGTAGGACTGGCCTTTCTCCCCCAGCTTACCTCCACTTCTAAGTGACACACTCCTGTTTATTTCCCCCTGTGTGTTTCCCCAAAGGTTCCAAAGAACTCCATTTCTCTTTCTGAGAAATGCCATTTTTGAGCACTTCATTTCTTCTCTCTTCATCTTCCTTTGCCCTCTCTGCATTTCTCACCCCCATCTCCCCCAGCCCGTACCACTTATGCTGCTGTCCCAGTTTCCAAAGCATCCCCTGAAACTCCAACTGCAGCGCTCTGTTCTGCTCCAGGCTGGTAGAAACACAGACACTGTAAAGCACAAGATTAATTTCCCCCTTAGAAAAGCTCTAGTCTTTTAAAGTTAGCCTTTTTAAACATATGTTCCCATAAATACAAGTATTGGCACCCCCAATACATTTCCAGTCTTTGGTGTTATGTATTAAAAGCTGCAATTTTTAGATATCCTAATCTATAACAAGTATAAATAACCATATGGCCAAAGGAGTCAGTTTGTGGGTTGATTGGTTTTTTTAGGGTTTTGTTT
>VYZR01006321.1:0-10130 GCA_013400675.1 Oxylabes madagascariensis
CCCCCCCCCACAGCTACAGTTGCTAAAGTGATTGACAGATTTGAGGATGAAACCACGGATGACATTTTGCCTGTTGGCAATATCAGGAAAAGAGCTTCAGCCTCTCTCCTGGAAGCTGATAAGAGGTACAGTGGAAAAGCCACATCTCGGAAAGCTTTGCAGGAGGAGCTCTGGGGAGATGCTCTGGCTGAAGAATCTGGTAAGAAATCTGATTTTTTTCCCCCTTTTTGCTGGCAAACCATGATGTCAGCACGTGGCTGAGCATGGCAAAACTCAGGGCTCTGTTACAGGGCAAGGAACAGCCACAATTAAGTTGGACATCAAATAGCCCAAACGCGTTGCTGATGAATTTTTCTGCTAAGTTAATAACTTTTTTCTCTCGTTAATTAGCTGAAGAAGAATTAGATGACTGGTACAGTGACAATGAAGGCTCAGAAGAGGAGGACAGTGATGGCACTAAGGCCAGGGAGAAGCCCAGCAGTGCTGGCAGTGAGCAGGAGGATGACTTGGAGGATGATGAAGAGGCCAAGGCGCCAAAGTTCAGCTTCCAGAACATCACAGACTTTGAGAAGTTTACAGAGGGGATGGATGATGCAGGGAGCAGTGAAGGGGAGGATGAAGATGAGGATCAGGATGAAGATGAGGATCAGGATGAAGATGATGCTGACATGGAAGAAGGAAGTGAAGAGGAGGAGGAATTTGGGAGTGAAGACCACGATGATGGAAAGGAAACCAAAGACAGCGAAGATGATGGGGGTGTGCTGACCTTCTCCAGAGGACAGGAGTCTGCAGAAGTGGAGAAGGGCAAAGCTGTGAGGAACCAGCTAGGTTTGTGCATGTTTGCTGTGTGTTTGTGGCAGCGTAAAGCCAGCCATGCTGGGAGGCCCCTCAGCATGCTGAGGTGCTGTCAGCACCCTGCGTGTGCCTGCTGCAGCAGCCCCACGTGTGTGCAGATGTTCTGCCAGATGCGGTGTCCCTGCTGCTGTAACAGCTCATGGTGTGAAGTGTATTTATCCATCAGCTTAGCTGAACCAGTGCTGAATATCCTCACGGGACCATTGGGTTTGGGAACTTCCTGCACTTTGTTTCTTTCCAAAATGTAACTCCCAAAGTGCCATTTCTTCCTGTCTGAGCTGTTGAACTATCAAAGCTCCATTTGCAGGCTGTCCTTTGAAACAGTAAAGCAAAGGGATGGTTTGATCTGGGTTCACAGAGCTGCAGTTGGGATTTGTTTTGTCCAGAGACAACTTGTGGCTGTGCTGGTCAGTGCATGCCAGGACTGCCCTGAGCAGGAGTAATGCAGCCCAGAGGAGAGGGCCTGAGCTGCCAGGTCCTTCACAAGGAACAAGTGCTTTCTCTTGCTAACTGACTCTTTTTATTTCCTTTTTTTGTTGTGAAGCCCTGTGGGATCAGCTGATGGAAGGGAGGATCAAGATGCAGAAGGTGCTCCTGACGGCCAACAGGCTGCCCCAGCCTGACACCTACCCCAGGTTCAGGAAGGAGGGGGGACAGGACTTTGACAATGCTGTGGAGAACTGTAAGAGCCTTTTCATCTTTCTCCTTTGCTCAGACTCTTATAAACAATTGCTTATTGCTGTTCAGTGCAGAGCTGGGATGCTCTGTCCAGTGACACCTTGTACCAATTTTGTGCTGGGCCAGTGAATGCAAAGGTTTGCCCCAAGCAGGAGTAATGCAGCCCAAAAGAGGGTCTGTGCAGATGAATTCCAGCATGGAGCTGCTTCATCTGTTCATTTCTGATGGCACTGATCTGATGAGATCTGTAATAGATTCTGTAATGTGAAGTCACAGCATGCAGGCTCCAGTTGGTAAGTGCAAAGTGCTGGGATTTGGTGTGGATCTGTCCAATTTTTATATTTGGACACCTTTTTTCTGGCCTTGAGGTGAGTGCACAGGGACAGAGATCAGTCATGGGTCATCAGACACGACCCTTGGCCCTGCAGGAAGTTTTAGCTCTGATCCTCTGCCTCACTCCTGCCAGGACAGGGCACTCAGCTCACCTACAGCTACAGGTGAGCTGCTTCCTGCTTTAAACTTGGCTCTGCTGCTTTAAATGAAGTGATTAAGGACAAAAAGGCAAACTCCCACCAATGCTGTGCTGACCTTTCCATGGAACACACGTTATTAATGTCCTTAATGAGATGCATTACAAACTGCCCCAGCTCCGTGTTTCATTACAGGTCTAAGATGCAATATCATTAAAGACCTTTAACAGAAACAATGGTTGACATTTTGGTATTTCCCATAAGCAAAACACACCCAAGAGCATGGAGTGTGATGTGCCCAGTGCTGCAGAGGCTGATCCCTCAGCTGTGAGAGCTCTGAGGGAAACTGCACTGCTGAGAACTGCTGGATGATCCCCTCCTCACCTTCTCCTCATCATCTGGGCAGGGGAGTTGTGGGAGTTCACTCTGATGTTCCTCATAGCTTGGGTTTGTGTTCTGGGAAGATAAAGCTGGAGTGGCCTGGGTGATGTTAGCAGAGGAAATCTCAGGCTGGCAGATGGGAAATGCAGAATTTAGGAACATTTTACTACTGCTGCTACACTTGTACGTGATGAGCTTCAGCCTTGGACAGGATTTGGGATCATCATGACACGTTCACTGTTTTGGCCTGTATGATGCTCTCCTTTCAGGGAAGCCTCAGCACTTCTGTCCAAACCCACAAAACGAATCTGGCACCTTTTCATCATCCTCGTTGAACAGGAGGGAATGATTTGGTGTTTCGGTTGCACAAAATACTTGGTGCCAGATCCCAGACTCTGGGTGAGCCCTGCAGGATGCTGAAGTCAGGAGGCTCCCAGTGCTCTCAGAGCTCCTGGACAGGAGTGTTTCCAGTAATTTTTCCCAAATCTTTCCATTTCTCATGAAATTTCTGCTCTGTGCTCAGAGGAAAATTGAATTTTTGGAATTGGAAAATGGTCCTTTTTGTATTTTCCTCTTGGGTATCTCCTACTCAGGACAACCCTGTTGTGGTGCTGGAATTCCCTAAGGGCTGGAGTGTCATTGTGTTAAAGAGCAGACAGCAATTCTCCATCCATTTGCAGTTTTAAAGCCAAACCTGGGTGAAAATGGCAAGGTCATGCTCATTTTCCAGATTTTGAGACCAGAGGTTACAAAACCTAAAGTGTTTAATTTATTATTTTTGTAATTTTTTATGATTTTTTTTTTTTTTTATGTTACAAGGTGCTTTGGACAACCTTAGATTCCTGAGATCTCAGGTTCTGGTAGATGATTTACTGCAAAATTGCTTATAAATTGAAGTAGAAAATGTTTTGCAGACCTGGCAGCTTTCAGGCTTCACACCCATTTGTCACCCAGCATTTCCCTTTGTGTATAGAACAAGAATTAATTAGGCTGCACTGCAGGAAAAGTTTATGGCCATAATTTATATAGGATGAATTTCTGTTTAAAGAGACAGCATTGCTTTGTTTGTGCTGTCTTACTTTTTATTTCCCTTTTTTTTTTAATCTTTAATTATATTCCAGATTTTTTTTCCATCACCCTTTTTACATACAAATGGGAGACCAAACTGTGGTCGTGGAGCTCATGTTTATTCCTGTTTTGCACCCACTGAGAAAATCTGGATGGTTTTTAGTGCTGGGATGAGAGTGGCTGAGCTCTGGAAGCAGCACAAATGTCCAGTGTTAATGCCCTGCACACACAAACCCTCCCAGCTCACAATTCCAAGGTGCTGCTGTTTCTCCAAGACAGATTTGTATTCCCCTGCACTGCATCTTCCAGTCTTGTCCAGGGCTTGAGATGTTGCCTCTGTTTGGGGTCTTGCACGTTCAATTAATGTTTTTCATAATCAATGCGAGTCAGAATTTGCAATCTGCTCCTGATTTGCACATTAAAGAGACCCATTAATTAAAAATTCCAATCCCTGGCATGTTCCCGCAGGATCCCTGCATTATTTACATAGAAAAGGAGTGCAAGGTGCAAGTTTCTGTGCTGTGGCTGTGCACAGATTGCAGGCCTGCCACTCATATTTCACTGTGCTGGGAGCTTGGAAGGGGATCTCCCGAAATTGTCTCCAAAAATCACCTCAAGGGCAAGGGAGAGCCAAAGTGGAGGTGGAATAAACGTTGGTGGAGCCACATCCAGTGTCAGGAATTAAACAGTTCCAGGCTTTGGGGCTTGTTGTGTTAAATCTTGATAGAGTGACAAAGAAACCCACAAATAATTGAAGGACAAGGAGGTAACAAGGGCTTTAAGGAATTAAATCTCTTCATCCTCAAGGGCCCTGAGCTTCCCAGTACAGGCCTGTAGCTTTTTCTTTCTAATTCTAGTTAAAAATACTAAACTGGGAACATTTCAGTGACCAATACTTCATGCTTTTCAAAAGGAGCTGGGAATTGCAGCTTTTAAATAGCAGATAGTGTTATTTTCACTTTATAGTTGGTGAGATGAGTTAAGAATGTACAGAAACCCAGGTGAGGAAGTTTTTTTGCCAGAAACTGATGGAAATTGCAGGACTTTTAAGGGACAAGTGGCTGTCCTTTCTTTTGCATGAGTTCAGGAGGTCCCCGAAATGTAAACTGCTCACTGCATTTTTGTGGGGTATTTTTTGGCTTGGACTCCATCTGTCAGTGGATTAAGAGAAAATACCAGAATCCCGAAATTCTGTTCCTCAGCATAAGCTGCAGATAATTTCAAGAAATGGAGGAAATTGTGGGTTTGGTAAAAGCGGATATGCAGGGTGTGTGTGGGGCTGGATTTGCACAGTGGAAGAATAAAAGTGGAGACAACAAATACTAACTTATTTACACTTTGGAGAGCTGTGGTGAAGCTTCACCAAGATTTGTGATGAGTAATAATAAACCTGAATAAAGTGAATCAGATTAAAAAAAAACCCAAAGCCACAGGGCTTTGTTGCCTTCTGGGAAATGAAAACGTTGTTGGATTTTTGTTCCTAAAACTTGGAGTGACCCAGGTATGTTTCTGGGGTGGAAATAGGTGGAAATTTGTGGTGAGTGTGCTGGGAAAGAACTGTGCTTTGGAATAATTCCCTGGGCTGGGCCCTGGCACAGCAGGTTGGGTACCTGGTGCCATGACAAATTCTGTGCCTTGGCACTAAACAGCACTTTTAGACCTCTCTCTCTGAGTGCTTCACACTGAGCATCTTCACTTTCTTCTGGGTTGGTTCTGCAGTATTTGGACATTTGAGAGAGAGGGAAAGATTCTGTTTAGTCTCTGGTTAGTGTATGAGCATGTTCTCAGTGTCTTTTTAATGAGGATTTTTGTTGGGCTCTCTTAATCCCGGTCTTTAAAATAATATTTTTACATCCTCCACAACATCCAGGTAAGTCATGGTGAAGACACTGATTAAGCAGGGACTGATTTTGGCTAAAATCCAGTGTGCTGTAGGTGCCAGAGAAGCTGTTCCACCTCCTGGGAGAGAGGATGTGCCTGGCAGGGCCTCCCCGTGGACACACCCGGGTAGGAACAGCTCTCTGCTGAAATGGGATTCACTGACACAGGCTGGGAATTTTTAGGGGAAGCCTGCAGGACTCAGCAGCTCAGAACTCCCTGGTAATTTTGTTATCACCTCTATTCCTGGCTGGCTTTTAGAGCTCCAGCATATCCACACCTCCATCTGGAGATGTTAATGCATTAATACAGAGCAGGGTGAGTGTCACAGGGAGGGGGAGGAACTGAGGCACAGGCAGATTACACAGTTTCCAGAGGCATAGAGCACTTACAGGATTAATTGGTGCTAGGCAAGATCATGGACTTAAATATATTCTTGCTTTGAAGATTTTACTGGGAGCCTGCACAAATGTGTGACAGCAGAACTGGGTTTCAAGCCTGAGTGTAAATTATTGTGATCAGATCTAGCCCACTTAAAACTGGTAGTTCATTTTAATTGAATTGTATTAGTCTGGACACTTTATGAATACAAAAAGCATCGGCTCTGTCAGTTCCTGCAGGGTTGGATGTGATTTAAATGGATGTGGATGCAGGTGTCCCCAAATTTCACCTCTCCTCTCTGATCTCGTGGAGAATCTGTTCAACTCTTTTTGGGACTGAGCCAAAGCCTGTTGACATTAATGAAGTCTCTTCTCTCAGCTGAAGGAAATTAATGAATCAGATCCTTTTTTTTGCTAAATTTTGTGGAATAAGCCACGGAGAGTTTTGGTGAGGAGTGGGCTCAGTGAGAATGAACAACTCTTGGGCCATCCTGGGTGTTCTGTCTGTGCCAGTGAGAGAGAGGGAAGAGCCATGGAGTGAGAGGCTCCAGGCAAGGCCCAGGGCTCAGTTTTGGAGCTCTCTTGTTGCTGTGTGGATGTTAATTTGGGTCATAAAATCCATTATGTTTTTGGGCAGAATTTGGGCTGTGAGAGGTGCCAGGAAGGTATTTTGTGGTTTGTCATTACTGTCTGTGGTTTGTTCAGGAATTCTGGGTGGGAGGTAGTGGGGAAATGGCAGGACATTTATTTGACATGCAGTTTGGGGCTGTTTTCAGAGAAAAAACTCTTGCCCTCCCTCACAGGGTGCCAAGGCTTTCAGCTTGTGGTACTCAGTATTTTTGAGCAGAATTATTGTCTCCTTCTCATGTATGGGTGTGGTAAAATGATTTTATAGGTGATCTCCATAGCCATGTGTGTTGTTCAGTGGTGATACCTGAGGTTTATCTGAAATCTGCCCTAAATTTTAGTGCAGGAGATGCTGGGACAGTCCCTGGTTGGTGACCTGATCCAGCTGAACTCCAGCCCGTGGGATCACACCACACTCAGACAGCTTTGCCTACACCTGAGCTTCTCAAGATTAATAGCTAATTAAACTGAATTTAGCTAAATATTTGTGCATGTTAGTCTGTGTACTGCACAAACAAGATGCAGGGAAACAAAGGCTCTAAAAGTGTCCAGACAAGCGTGTGCAAATGTCAGCTAACTCGGATTAATTGGCAATTGGGTACCTTGAGATGGAAACTCGGGGCTTGTCATGATAAATATAATTAATGGCCTGGTATTATGTGGGGAGGTCAGTCTGGATGGGCTAAGGTTCCCTTCTGGCCTTAATATCCAGATGTAACTATGAAATTTCACATTTCCTCTTCCTTTCTCCTCCTTGCCCATGTGCTGGGGACTCCAGGCTGGCAGAGGCAGCAATGTGTGTGCTGTCAGCTTCTTTGCATTTCCAGTAATGGAAAGCATCAGTTTTTATAAATCTCATTTTTGCCAGCCCCGTCCCCTTCCCGGTTTGGGCTGATATCAAAAGATGATGGTTGAGGCGAATCAGCAGAGCATGAACTTCATGGAAGTGTTTCTCTTTCTCTCCTCCTCAGCTTTCCCCCTCCCCCAGTCCCCTCTAACAAACCCCTGAATACCCAGCCTTTATTCTGTTGTTGAATCCTGTTATTTTCTTTACTTTTAGCAAACTCATCTGTGTCTGATCCTGTTGTCCTTCCTGTCAGATGCAGTAATATTGGAGTGAAAGGGCTAAATTGAGGCTGTTCTGGAACTCTTTGGGAGTCAGCTGAAGCACTGCTGTGGAAGGGGGGTGCAGCCCTGGCTCCTTTGTGCCCAGGGAATACAATTTTCCCCTCTGCAAAGGCTCTTGCATCATTTGCATTCCAATGGAACCAGCAAACTGGGCTTGGGTGTGGAGCAGACCTTTGCTGTCAGCAGCAAAGTCGGCCCTTTTCCTGCTATCATTTGGGAAAATCCCCCAAACTCACTGTTTTGGGAAGCACGAAAGGAGCGTTGCCCCCATCATTTCCTAAATTTGGACAGATTTCCCAGTGCTTTGTTGTGAAGTCTGTGAGAATTGGGAATGTAAGCACGCCACCTGTAAAAAAAATCACCTTTAGCCTATCACTGAGTCTGGGCTGGCTCTTGGAGCTCCTGTCTGAGCCTTATGAATTAGAATTTTCAAAAAGAATTATTCCTTTTCTTTCTGTGCCGTGTTGATTTGGGACGCTCAGGGGTGCCAGGCTGGAGCTGCTGGGATCCTCCCTGCCCCTCCTGAGGTTCCTTCCACGCTGGGAATCACATCCCAGCTTCTGTCCTCAGCCCCATGTCTGAGATGTGACACCTGGAGGAATTCCCCCGCCTTTTCCTGGCTGGGAACGTCGTCCTGCTGCTGGGAATAGAGAGCAAGCTCCAAAAGTAATACTGACAGGCTTCAGAATTATGATACACTGGAGCTGCGGCGTAATTCTTTGTTGAAGAAGTTAGAGGCCTAAAATGTTAAGGCTTATTGTTATTCCGAGTTGATAATCTCTGCCTTGCTTTAATAATTTTTCCTCATGCCTGGATAGCCTGCGAGTTGCACAATAATCACTCACACAGCTTTGTAATCAATGCCCAAAGTAATAGGATTCCGCTGGCCAACGGCAATTAATAAATTTGTGTCTTTTTTAAAACACTAGCAAGTCGGGCCTGAAATACGACTGACTGGCTTTCCTCATTTGCATATTTATTGCAGTGGAAAAATTCTTGCCGAATGATTGATGTTGAGCCTGCCTCTTGAATTCCAAACAGCACATTATTATGAAATGAAAAATGCCGGCCATACAGTTGATTAAAGTTGAAGACAGTGGAATCGGTGTTTTTTAAGATTGTGGGAGAATTAAAGGCATATTTTAATAGATGTTGACAAGAAGTGAACTAACAAAAGCAAAGCAAAGGATTTGCTTGAAAAGATTTAATCAAACGTGTTTGGTGGGGGATTAATTGCTGGGGATGACGAGTGCAAGTGGCTGGCTGCTGGATGTGAATGGGGAGCATTGTTCCGAGGCCAGCACATCGAGGGCCATTTTGACCTGGAGTTTAACTCCTGTCCCACAGGCCTTTGGAGGGAGGGAAGACTCCCCCTCTCCATCCCAGGGCTGGGATAAAGCTGTGTACCAAGTGGAAATGCTGCTCACTGTGTGCAGTGATTCAAATGAGAGGTTGGGCTCCTCTCCTGCTCTCATTTTACGTGGTGTGAGAGGTGTGGTGGGGACATGGGGACGCTCCTGGAGGCAGGGGAGTGCTCCCGATATTGTGCAGCTCAGCTTCTGCTCTGCATCCCCTCATCCCAATGCCAGCCCTGCGCCAGCTTTTCTGTGTGAGCACTTCCCCAGCCTGGGGAGGTGCAGGGAGGATGGAAAGCATTGCATGCCTGTGATATTCCAGTGCTGCCAGATCAATTGAGGGGAAAAAAATCCTTAATTTCCAGTGCTGGCACGGGCTCTGAAGTGGAGCTGTGTGCTGGGGAGCTGGTGGTTCCTGCTGGTACATCCCAGGAAGGGTTTTTCCATGGGTTCAGTGTCCCTGTGGCTGCTCCAGCTGCTTGGGAGGGTTTGAGATGAAAATGAGAAATGAGACCCCGTCCTTAGAGGTCATGGAAAGGAGTGCAGGGCTTTTCCTGTGGGAATGCTGGGCCTGGAGCGTGGACGAGCACTCCCCATGGGCAGTGCATGGATTCCATGGCAGCTCTGGGATCAGTCCCTGCAGCCACGTCCCCCCACTCCGGTTTGCCCACAACCAGTGGCACTGACAGCATTGATTTGGTGTGGTTTGGGAGCAGCAGGACAGGGTTCATCTCTGCTGGCCCTCCTGCCACTTTGATCCATGGCAGTGCTGTTCTTGAATGGAGCTAAATACTCCAGGGCTGCTTCCAGCCTGGCTGGAGGGCTGGATAAACCAAGGATGTACGAGGAGTATTGAGAGAAAGGCACATTTTGATTTACTGGTGCTGGCTCCCAGCGTTCTGGGTGGATTGATCTGCTGCCTGCTGGGTCTGGAACAACTTTTTCCCTCCTGGACACAAAATGAAGGGGCTTCTGTAGGTGGCTCTTCCAAGGTAGTGTCTCACCACTGACACTGGGTCCCATCTGAGCTGGAAGTTGTACTCCCGCCACGTTTGTTGTGTTCTTGTTTCAGACAAAAACGTTTTTGTTTCGTTACAAAAATCCTGCTGGGGGTAGGAGGGTCAGTCAGTGTCCAGCCTCCTCTCATAATGACCCAGTTTGCATCCACGGAACAGTTCTGGTTTGTGCTGCCTTCATTCACAAATGGGGCCAGACTCTGCCCCAAAGGCAGACAAGGGCTTCAGAGGGAAGGGGAGAAGAGGAGGAGACTGGGAAGAAAATTCCGCTTCTGGAATTAAATTTGAGATGGA
>VYZR01006340.1:0-12026 GCA_013400675.1 Oxylabes madagascariensis
TGCTCATGTCCTGCTGCCTGGGTGTGTGTTGGAGGTGCTGCTCCTGTTCCAGGTGACAGCAAAAGGCCCCTGGCTGCACCCCTTGCTCTACAGACCAGGACGTGCAGGGACCAAGAACTATCTCCATAACAATGTAGATCTATGGCAAAAAACTCAAGCTGCAATGCCTCTGTAGTACCCAGAACCTTATTCCTTCAGTGCATTCAAGCATTAAACTAGTTCAGCCTCTGAAGGTAGTGGCCACTGTCATTACAAGAAAATATGTCATTTCAGCAAACTCCACTGTTGCCAAAGAGCCTCATTTATCCTGATGTTAATCTGGAATAGACTCCTCATTTCAGGCCTCCCTTGAGTGAGAAATTCCAGTAACTAACTCAATTCCTGAACCATTTGGGGTGTTTGGGGGTGTTTGAGCAACAGCTGACCAGTGACCAAAGCCCACAGCATTTTAACAACCCTCACTCAGCTGTGCTGCAGCAACAACCAGAGTATGAAATAAAAGCTCTAGGCACTCTTATTAGCACATATATTAAAATGACTACATTTGCAAAGGGTTTAAGCTTATCTCAAGCTGTCAACTCGTGCCTTTTGTGTCGTTGTGCATTCTGCTGTGTGAGCCTGTGCAGTTGGGCAGTGCTAGGCACACAACATCAATCCTGAATAAACAGGAGGTCACAGCACTCACGTCCTCAGAGCTATTACAGAAATTGCAGGCTTCATCCCATCTCAAATCCCAGCACTCACTTAAAAGCTCCAACCATATAATTAAATGTAGGGCAGCTTAAAAGTGGACAATTCTTTTCAGGCTTTGCACAGCGCTCCTCGGTGAAGCCTTCAGCAATTCTGCTCTTTTATCTTGGAGGGCTGACAGATGGTTGTCAAAACCAGGGGCTTGCTGGCAAAAAGTTTTAAGGCAGAGAAAAAGGTACAACAGTGTAGGAGGAGATACTTAAAAGAGAATAAATCTCTAGCTTGCTTTCTTCAAAGCCAGAATCCCTCCCCTGCCTCAGACACACTGAGGACAAGTTTAACCCAGGGTAACTCTTCTGTAGTCTAATGGCCTTATACCAATGAATATTTTGACCCAAACTGCTTGAGACATGCCTGGAAAAATAACCTTCTATTTTGCTCACAGTCCTGCTGCACAGAGGGAAATCTTTCTTGTCACTCCCTCCAGCTCTCACGACTTAAGTTTTGTGTAGAAACTCTCCCCTGGCTTCCTTCAACCTAGCAGCCATTCCTCACAAGAGCAGGCTGGATTAGCCTGTCCTTTGCTCCCGTGGATTCCACTCTCAGATATAGTGCTGCAAGGGTTGGAAGAGCCTGGCCTTGGCCTTGGGGTCCTGCCATAGTTCCTCCTCTCCTCACTACAGAGAGGGACCATCACAATGAATCAATTGCCTGCCTTGAGGACAGGTTTCCACTTCTACTGCGTGCTTTGAAAGCTCAGTGGCACACAGTGTACCCAGGTTATTTTTCTACAGGAAAATTCTTCCTGGGACATGAAGGGGAGAGGGGGAATATCAAGGAGGAAAATGGAACATGTGGGGAGAAGCAGCCTGCTCAGGAGCAGACACACTGGGGTCTGGCTTTACAAAGCACAGCCCGGCTTGTTTCTCACTCGTTATTCCTTTTCAACTCTGATCTGTTTTCATCTCAATAGAACTTACCTTTTGTCCATTTAGCACAACTAAATCAACTCTATACAATACATGAAATCATATTCATTTGCCATGCTTCAATATATGAATTTAAGTATGTTTAATACTTTTAGTCATTAAACTGTCCTTGAAATTGCTTCAGTGTGAACAGGCTACACTCATTTAAATTCCCTTTTACAGTAACCTATACTTTTTTCTTATCTTTCAAAGGAAAAAGTCCAACCTGTTCTTAGTGTTAAGTATTCAGATATTCATTATCAATCTATTCTAGGAGATATCTACAAATCTTTTGTTGTGAAATCAAATCATAATTTAATTACTGAAGATTAAAGACTGCCTAATCTAGCTGTAATTTTTTTAGTCAGTGTAAAAACCAGCGAGACACTGCACCATTAAATGAGATAATCCAATCCATCATTGGAAGAAACATCATTCAAACCAAAACAACAAAAACCATTTAAGTGGACACCTAAACCTCTCATATTTAGACAAGTTTTCTATTTCAGATGTTTTATTATTATGCAGTAGGAAAAATGCATTTTCTATCCAATTTAGCATGCAGTTAATTTTCAGGTCAAAGGGAAAAAAAAAAATAAAAGAAGACAAAACCAAACACACCCAAACCACCAAGGTACTTTGTACTGGACAATTTTCATTTCCACAAGGAATTTCCATGTAACTCCAGTACTTAAGACATTTAGGGGCAACAGATTATCCAAGATATGAGCTACAACCAAGAAAAGAATGCACATTTAAGCACTTGTTTCTCAACCCCCTTTGCTCTCTCCGTTTTTGCAGTGCATGGCTCTCCTTCCCCAGCACTTTTACTGCAGCCAAATCCACTCTGGATCCCGTGCTATCACAGTGACTAATCCACATTATTTCTGTATTACTAAAAGCAAATTCCATATTTTCCACATATATGGGCATGATGCAAACATCTGATGTCATCAGCAGGATGATTTAACCCAAGTTCACATCAACTGCAGCTTGATTTTTTGATTCTTGATACAAATGTCTGTTATTCATGCAAACAGATCAAACTTGAGGAAGATTTCATTTCCCACATCTGTGTCCAGGACTTTCCAGGGAGATGTGCCAACAAGGAATAAATCCATACAGCTTTTATCTCACACTCAGAGTAGCCTGACAGTCTGGATCCATCCATAATAAACCAGCTCAGCAGGCACTCCATTGGCCAGAATTCCTGGGAATCACGGAGACACAGAGTCAAATCCAGACTCCAGTCCACCTGTAGGTGACAGCAGGACAAACACACACCTGCCAGAGCTAGGGGGAATGTTGAGTAAGAGAGAGAGAAAGATCGTATCTTTCCACTGCAGCAGGTTTTGACAACTTCTATTACTTTAGAATTAGATTCTATCTCCCTGCTCTCCTCTCTTTTTCTCATATCAGTATCAAAACACAACGCGGAGCTTTTCAGCCCCCCTGGGTACAGCACAGCTGCACAGCCTGTGCCACGAGTGGGACACTTGAGGTGACACCCCACACCTCCGGTCTCTGATAGAGATGAGGCAGTGGAGGCAGGGTTGGAACAGTGATTTCTGCTGGCTCCAGAGGAAAAGAGCCAATTCCTGGCTCTCCACAAGTCAGACAACTTCATTCCCCACCTCTCAGCACCCCACAGACACAGCCGACACTCTGCTGTTTGCCACCCAGCCCTGGCCACCCTCCCTTCCTCAGTCACATACTAAATTGAACTAAATAAGCTCATGTTTTCTTGATTCCCTACCGGGAGGTGCTTTCTTCTTCCAAACACCTAGAATTATACATAATTCCAGTCATAATTCCGAGCAGCCCTTCCTGATAACAAAAAAACTCTATGAATATTGACATGAAAGACATCCTGTACACTCCAGTTCTGCTCCTTGAATCCACTCCCACTGCTATGGGTGGGGGACAGCAGAGCTGCCAGAGTGGAGCTGGAACTGGGACAGCTCAGTCAGGCCAATGGGGAACATACACTTCATACTATTATTACACAGCAAATATTGAAATTTTGAGAGGAATATAGGTCGAGGGTAGTAAAGCAGAATCAGTGGTTTCTGTTCACGCCCCTGGCATGGATGAACAGAACCTTATCAATGGGTATAGTATCTATACATGCAGCAAACCCCCCTGTGCACGCCTTTCAGAGAGCAGCTCCTCCTTTAATAGAGCAACTAACCAAACTCAAATCATCACCCGTTCCTTCCAAGTTATTTTTGCAACTGGAGACATAAACGATGAAAAGCTTCCCAGTGATGTTTGCAAATACTGAGCTTGAGTTTCCGAGTTAGGCACCAGTCCATGGAAACAAACCAGTGCAGAACAGATATCCTTGTGATGTATCCAAACATCCTGCAAACAGCAGGTGTCCTCTCAACTGGTGTAGCATCATTCATGCACTTACAAGAAAAAACCTTCTCATGTAATGGATTTGGGCAACAATTTAAGAT
Organism: Oxylabes madagascariensis; assembly: GCA_013400675.1. NCBI lineage: Eukaryota > Metazoa > Chordata > Aves > Passeriformes > Timaliidae > Oxylabes > Oxylabes madagascariensis. The sequence continues at coordinate 4,121 of VYZR01006340.1, forward strand.
AGTGGTTCTAGCACTACTCACGTGCTGTTCATCCTGCACGTAATAGCCATAGGAACTTGGAAAAGCTCAGGACACTCAGGATTTGGGAGTTTAAGTGAGCTGGAAGCTGGGTAAGTGGCAAGCCAAATGTAACAGCTGATATTAATCTTCATTCTGATTCCCAGGGAATTAATACTGAAGAATGTGTATTACTAAGATTTGCTAATTTGGGATTTCTTCTTTTATTGGTCCTTCACTGTTCTTCAAATACCTTTGGAAAAAGACATATTCTTCCTGTCGGAATTTAACATCTTTGTTTCAGCACAGAGCTGAAATTATCACAAGGGCAGTAAATTAAAGTCTTAGATTTTTGAAAACCAGAAGGGAAAATCTGAATTTAATAGCAAGAGACAAACCCCTTCTTGCCTCCCTCACCTTTATTTCTTTTAAGAGAGAGCAGAATCTACTTCAGTGTATCTTTCCTGTTCTATTTACAGAACAGGGTTGGTCTCCCCAGACTCATTCCTTTGGCATTCTCCTTAGGACACACTACAGCTGGCAGGATAGAAATCTCATTAGGAAAATATTTCATTTTATGGAAATGAAGAATCAGATACAGAGAAACACAAACATGAACTGTATATCTGTATTCCAGCAGCCAAGCAAGCTGGAATACAACAGCAAGCTTCAAGGAAACCTCTGAACCAGAGTAACGAAGGTAAATGAAAACTAGAAAATGGATTTAGGAAGCAATATTTATTTCTTTCAGAACTTTTGAGATTCTTTTTGAAGACAAAGTAGCATCTTAATTTAAATTATTAATTAACATCTTGCATGTGACAACTCTGTTCCAATGTCTGGGGTGTGTGGTAGAGCTCAGTTATGTTTCCTCTGACTGCTGCTTTCACTTAATCTCTTGGAATTTTCTTCAAAATACTGGGAATTGATGATCTCAGAAAACCAGTTTAGCAATAAGCGTTAACAGCAGAAAGATTAAATTATGATTAGGTAAACATAAACAAATCATAGACTCCTCAGCAGTGGTTGCTGTGCCTGCCTGCCAATTTGCAATCAATTTTTCAGTAATCTCCCTGGGCCTTTTTGCAATGTTCCTGACATACAACTAGCGTGGGCTGCACCCTGAGCCTGCTGGGCAGTGCTTGTGCCACTTCCAACCAATTCCATGTGGTTTTCCTGCTAACATCAACTCAAAAGGGAATTCTGAGAGTGCTCCCAGATCCCACTGATCTGCACCCAGGTGGCAAAGCCAGCAACAAACCCAGGTGAAAAGGGACTGAAGTTTCTCCAGAAGGAAGGAATTATGCCCTTCCCATGGACTCCATTTCAGCAGGACATGAGGTATATTACAAATTATTCAGTATTCAATCCTCAAAAAATAAGGAATGGAATTTTGATGGTGCAAAACCCCCTGAATGATTTATATTCTGTATATATGGTACAAAGAGAATGGTTGCCAGCTGCATTATTGATTTTATACCTAGCACAGGATCATGGAATAGTTTAGGAACCTTGGAGATCATCTCATTCAAACCCCTCTCCAAGGGCACAGCAAAGGGAAAACCTCATGAAAGCCTCTCAGGAAAATCAAAAGAGAAAACTACAGAAATTTAGTGACCCAACATAACTGCACTGGAAGAAAGGATTCATTCTGAAAGGGCACAAAGTTGGGAGGATGATTTCCATGGAGTCTCAATTTAATCTTTAATCTGTTTTCACTTTCTGTGGTCTACTTCCATTCCTCTTGCTTAGAACCCCAGACGTTTCAGTAGTTTCTGTTTCTCAACATCAAGGAAAAAAATTCTATAATTCTGCTTTAAAGTTCTGGTAAATTTGTGTTTCAATCATCACCGGGAAAAACTTAATTTATTCCCAGGCCAAAAGGAGCACAGGGTGCACTCAGAGTGCATTAGAGTTCCATAAAATGGGCTCCATATTCAGCTCTGCAAGAGNATTCTATAATTCTGCTTTAAAGTTCTGGTAAATTTGTGTTTCAATCATCACCGGGAAAAACTTAATTTATTCCCAGGCCAAAAGGAGCACAGGGTGCACTCAGAGTGCATTAGAGTTCCATAAAATGGGCTCCATATTCAGCTCTGCAAGAGCCTATTGATCATTGCCAATAAATGACGATTAACTGTCTCCAATTTATTCTTCACTGCAGCAAAAAAACAAGTATTCTTGTCACCACAAGAGAATTCCCCTGCACACTTCCATCTAAAGAGCAAAGCACAAAAGTCTGGCCATAACTAATATTTGAAGAAGAAAAGGAAAATATCTACTTCCAACACAGAGGAGTTTCTATTTTTTGTTTAAAAGATTATTCACCAAATTTCTGTTACAAGTACTGATACAACCCAGTATGGCCAGTAATAAAATTATTCTTATAGAACAGAATTTAAAAAAAAAAAATATTTAAAATATCCAGCTATATATAATCAAAGTGAAAGTGTACAAAATTAAGAAAATTTTTTTCAAACTATTAAAAAAGGTTGAAAAAAAAGTCAAAGTTGAGATTCCATCCATCAGCCAACATTTCTGAGTTTTCTCCTTCAATAAGGTCTGTAAATGCCACCACCCTGAGAGTTTTAAGAAGACACCAGAGTCCAGCTCAAATTAACATTAACCTTGGTCCAGCTGCACCTCACCATGGCCAAGCTGGGCTCATGTCAGTCAGTGCTACAAACCAAAAACTTCATGGACCCTTCCCAGCACAGGACGCAGCAGAGAAGTTCAATATAAAGGATCAAATTAGGAATTTCACACTGCTGAATAGTATTGAACATTCCTCTTTAACACTGTGCAGTTACCTGGCATTACCCAGGATAGGGAGATGGATTGGAGAGTGGACACAACCACCACTGGTTTATTTCTGATATTAAAGAATAAGTTTAAATACTCAGAAGAAAAGAAACAGTGGAAATGGAACAACCTTCAGTATTTGGTGTTAAGTAATATTAAGTGACAAACTCAGTACTTATCATTCTTTTTTTCCTGCTCTAATACCAGCGTGACTGACATTTTTCCATTTCCATAGCATCAAGTCTGTAATGCTAAAAGTATCTTGTGAAATACAACACTCAACTTTGCCAACTCCTGAGTTATTAGCATACAGGGAAAATAATGTCTTTGTCATCAGCAACCTTGTGTGTCACCCAAGGGTAAAACATCCAGCATTCTTCCTTTTCTCCACCTGCTTGATAAATTAAAAAAGGAAGGTACTGCTCATCAGTTTCCTAGAATTATTTCTCTCACCTCTATGGACTTGCTCAAGAGTGAGAACGAGTCTGAGATATTTGTGTGCTGCAAACCAACCTGTCCCCAGCTGGATCCACTCGGACATCTCCTGCTCCTGGGACACATTACAGGCACAGACTGGCACCATTTGTTTTTTCATAGCACAGTAAAAGAGATTCCTTTGGTAACTAACAGATAATTCCACCCACTCTTCCCTGGGAAAAAAGAGTGAGAATGCCATCCCTGTTAAAGGCTGCTTTCCTAGGCCTCAGCAATCCCCTCTAAGTGCTTTATGCTGCATTTTCCCTCACCTTTTCTTAGAGGATGCAGATGGCCAGGACAACAGGAGGAGGGGAAAAAAATTTAAAAGACAATTAAAAATATTATTTTCCTCCCCAAAATTCTCACTGAACCTTCCTGCAGTGGGAGAGGCCTGTGGGAGTCTTATGCAGCATGGTGTTCCACAGCCAGCAGCTGCTCCTGGAGCCCAGAGCTGTGTGCCACACAGCCTCAGCCTGCAACTGAAACATAAACTGCTCCGGGGCAGCGTTAGCTTGGACATTGGGAAGGATTTCTTCCTAGAAAGAGCCATTCAATGTTGGAGTGAACTGCCCAGGGAGGTCTGGAGTGCCCATCCCTGGAGGTGTCCCAGGAAGGGCTGCAGGTGGCACTCAGTGCTCTGGGCTGGGGACAAGGTGAGCATCGGGCACAACTGGGACTCCGTGGTCTCCAAGGTTTTTTTAATTTAAATGATTCTGTGATCCTGGAACACAGCCAGGAGCCTGAAGACTGAAAATTCTGTCTCTCACGTGCAAACAGGATTTGGTCCTTAGAAGGGCTGAGTACACTGGGCTCCTGGAGACTTCAAATAACAGATAACTGAGGCCAGCCTTTTTTCCTCCTTCTTTCTTCTTTCTTCTTTCTTCTTTCTTCTTTCTTCTTTCTTCTTTCTTCTTTCTTCTTTCTTCTTTCTTCTTTCTTCTTTCTTCTTTCTTCTTTCTTCCTCTTCTCTCTCTCTTTTTGTTGTTGTTTTTGTTTAGTTTGGAGGTCTCCTGTTCTTCTTTTTTTTAAATGTACAGTGCTACCTTAGGTCTGTTTTCCCACATTTTCACATGAATTCTATTTCTCTGCACTACTATTCGCTACAATTCGCCATACAATGACAAATAAGCTGTCCAACCACCTGATACTAGTGGAACTGCTCCTAGACCTGCTTTAAAACTGTCTTAAAGTGTGTGGAAAGCATTTAAGAACTAAAAAGCCTAATAATTCTCTTCCTTTGAGTCTCCAACCCCCCATGAACATCCTCAACCTCTTCTCCTCCCTATGTACCTCAGAACATGTCCTCTGTTCAGAGCAGAAAATGATCTATGGGAAGGAAGTCTTATGCAGATTAAATCATGACCAATATGATTCCCTTTTCCCCCTCATTCCCTTTCCACCAAGTGTAGCTGGAAGTGTGTCCTAAAGGTACAAATCCATCAGGAAAAATAATCACTTGTGCTGTTCACAGGTGTTGGGCACAGCTATCTCTGCTGAGAAGTTTTATTTCTGCCTAACGAAGGAAGGTAAAAGCACATCCCCAGCACAAGCATCCTCTCAGAGGCTGCCTCTGAACACCTGAGCATTATCAAATCTGTGTGGCACAGTCATCTTGGGGACACCAGTGACTCATTGCCACCGAGATGAAAGAAGCTAATGTGACACTGCTCATTTCAGCACACCCAAAAATGCATTTTAGGAAGATTGGTAGGAAAAGGAGCATCTTGAAACATCATGGGAGAAATTAAATACTCCTCTCCCAGCAGCATTAGGTAAATAATAATGAAAGCTGAATAACAAAGTAATTACTACTGCTAAAATTAAAAAGAAATAGAAAAGTACCATGTCTGTTTCAAAGGCCCAGGTGTAATAATTTTTCCATACTGAATTCAGACTGCTTTAATTTCTGTTAGCTGAGAACCTAACACAGCTTTAGTGTTTGCAGTGCATTGGAAAAGATTTTTGCAACATGTACAAAAAAGCCATCCTACCCAGACTCCAGGCATGCTCACATCAACAGAACTGGCCTTATTCCACAAAAGCTTTTCAGCGCTTAATCAGAAATCTGCAAAAAGTTATGAACAAAACCTTTTACAAGACATCTGCATCTGGAAAGTGGTTTTCTAGCTTTTACACAAAAGGTTCTTTCTACTTCATGGTTTTATTTCATTAGAAATGCTGAGTGTTTTGGGTTGGAAGGACCTTACCACAAGGATCATCTCATTCCAACCCTGCCATGGACTTCCACTAGACCAGGCTGCTCAGAGACCCGTCTCTGACAGCTCAGTTTCCCACTTTTTATGTAAGCTATCTGCAATTTCACAACATAAATGTAAGTTATAAAGAGTTTTTATAATGACTTTGCACAGAACGAGGATCCCCCACATGACACACTGCAATGCACATCTTTTCTGTTTATTGCTTCCAGCCCAGCCAAGGGGAGATTTTCTAAGAGGAAAGAAGGTGACAAATTGCCAGTGAAAGCCCAAGATAATATTTTCAGGAATTCCTTAAAAAAAAAAACAAAACAAAAAAACAATTAAAAAAAGGTTTTCAAGTACATGGAAAGATGTCAAAGTTCGTAAAAGGTTTATCACAAGGCCAGCTGAGAACGGGAAAACAAATTGTAGTCAAAAGGAATCCTAAAGGAAATCTGAACTAAATCCCCTGTCCCATGGCTAAGCAGCTGCCTGTCCTCACCAGGTGACATTTCAGTTCCATTTTAACTGTGAGAGGCAAAGGAGGAGTGAAACACCTCTATTAAATGGAGCAGTAACACCTAAGCCTGGCTTGCAGCTTTCAGCTGCACCAAGAGCCAAAAGCATTGGCCAAGATCAGGGTGGGTGCAGACAGCAGCTCCTCCCCTGTTTGCAGGAGCACAGCATCCCTGACACTCTGCAGGCACCAAGAACTGGGAAAAACAAGGAAAAGCTTTAGAGCCCCAGCCCTGCTGAGCCCCAAAAACCTCCCAAAGCTTCTGTGGCCCAGCAGCTGTGCAGAACGTTTATCTTATTGCAATGAGTCTCGTGGGATCGCGTTTAATTTCAGTCCCTGAAGTTAACACCATTAGAAGATACATTTCCTTGATGATTAAAAATTAACCACAAAAGTATTTCAAAGCTTTTGAAATAACTCCGAACTAATGAAGGACTAATTGCTTCACTACATGCCTTCATATAATAATGTATAAAAAATTGGTGTCAACTGTCTTATGTCAACTCCTGCATCAGTTAATTACATGTTTGCCATCAGTCATCCACAGTCACAATTACAACAGGAGAATATTGTTATAATTAGTTTTCTGGTTTAGAGCACGAGACAACTGAAGGAAGTGTTAAAACTTGGCTGACTTCTTTTTCTTGCTAAGTTGCCATAGTCATTAACTCCATTTTAGGAATCAGCTCCATGCACAGCCGGCTGATAGAAATTAAATCTCTGAGCCTTGATTCACCTTTAGAAAACTCTAGGACTTTGCAAATGTAAGTTCACAAATTTGAATTTGTTCCCTCTTGGTTTTTGAAATATCATGAGCAATATCTAGTTATTTATCATATTAAATACACTGAAATTTCTTGTGGCAAATACTCTAACACATGAAATTAGCAGGCAACCACTGCCTCTGTTATCACGGAAATAAAGACCAAGTAGGACTGGAGAGGAGGAACATTCGTCCCCCCAACTGATGGGGGAAAATCTGCATATCAGAAGTTTGAAATCAGATGTAGCAACTGCCCAAATGTCATTTGAGCCCTAAATTGTGAGCAAATTCCATGAGAACAGCTCCACTGAATTCCCTGAGTTTCTTACACAAAGATTTATCTTGATTTTAAAAGCTGATTTGCTTTGTTGGGTTTTGGTTATTTTTTTTAAACCAAGTATGAATACATCACAGCATCTTCATCTCAGAAGCTTTCCAAATACAAATAAGCAATTTCAAGAAAAAAAAAAAAAAAAGGTCTTTTAGGACTAGAGCTGCTGCTCTCTGGCTCCAAATTGAAGTTATTGCTCCAGCAAGGCTGGAAGTCAAACCCAGCTGACATTAAAGAGGTAATGAGAGACAGAGAGAATACCAGGAGCTATTCCAGAGTCAAGGGATATGGCAAGGCAGTTTCTTGGACTTCGAAGCATTCCCTCCCAGCCTTCCAGTGAATTAAATCCTTACAACAAAATAGAACAAAACATACACAGAACAGAAAAATCATCACCACCATCACAATAAATGCATGCATATCTAAAAATACAGGTGTTTATCTACAGCGCCAAACTTATTTTTCTCAGAAATATCTTACTCTAAAATTGTTTCTGCAAGGAGACAGTCAGGACCAAAACTAGGAAGGGTGTAATTTTGGTATGAATAGAACTAGAAACTGGATATCAAAAATCTCCTGACACAATAATTTCTATATTTTCAACGCAACAGCTCATATTTATTTTCAGTTCGCCAAAAGAGAGTACTGAAGTTTAAGGACGAGCATGATTCCACACAAGAACAGCATTTCACTGGCAGCTAACTCAGGAGTTTTTCGGGTCCCTCGAACATTTCTGCCTTTGCTATATTGAAATACAACGGCCAGACAGAATTTCTGAACTAAACCTCGTCAGTTTCCTTAAAAACCAACCAACCAACCAA